>WHPX01000795.1:0-35000 GCA_011057435.1 Actinia equina | reverse complement strand
CGAATATTTTCCCTTAGTTTTTTAACAAATTTGTTTTCGTCTTTTTCACTACATCCCGATACGGTATTGTCAACAGGATATATAGCATGTACCACATGCTGTCCCGACGGATTCTCCTTTCTTTTCAAGTGGGCAAGGATCGTTTGAGAAACCTCTTCTGAATTTTGCATTTCAAACGGTTCATCTGCATGCGTACAGACCAAAAATACTGGCGGAAATTTCCTCGGAAGATTAAATTCTGGAATTGGTGGTTCTTTTTGAGGCTTATAGTCTATTGCAGTTGCATTTGATGCTACAAAAGATAACCAGAACTCCAAATGATCCATGTTGGTCATTGGACAATTATCATCGATTTTACGCGGTTGCAAAGAACCACGTTTTACCACAGGTTGTGCTAGATCGTGAACATCATTTTTCAAACTGTGCACCAATATATAGATTCCCTTTGGAGAAAGGAACACTGGATGAATAGCCTGATAGACGGGTTGCCCAGCAAAATCCATTGTCATCAAATGAATGCACTCATCATCATCCATAGCCTTTAAGTTCTGCAGCATGTAGGTTGCCTTTTCTACGACTTCTTGAGGCATTTGGTTTTCAGAGGCATTTTCAGGCGTTTCTTGTTCTTCTTGACTCGTTATTTCAATAGCTTCAAATTGAAGAGGGCTCTCTCTATTTTGTTCTTTTGTATCCTCACCTAAATCGCCGGACGGTCTTCCCTCGACGGTAAGAATATCTACGTTTTGATGTAAATTTTCTTCATTAGTTGGTAAGCTCAGATTCTCATCATCTTCCTCTTGGGTCGATGATTCTTCGTCACTTGTTGATGCTGTCAAGTTCTTAGCTATAGCTTTGGCAGCGCAATCAGTGAACGCGTTTTCTGTTGTTTCGTCTTCTTTCCAAACTTCTTCTTCTGCCTTGGAAATAGAGCGATGTAGTTTGACACCTTCGGTACTATCTTCGTTAGGATCGAACTCCTCACCTTCAGAAAATCAAATAAAACCAACAAATGAGCAAATGAGAATAATTTTGATTACAATATGAAAATATGCCTAATTTGATTTTTGATTTTTTTTTTCAATTTAGCATGAGGTTGAGACAAGATTGTAATGAAAAATATAGTTTTTTGTGGTTTTTATCTGTATGTACTTTTAAAGTGGACCAGGACCAGGACCAGGACCAGGACCAGGACCAGGACCAGGACCAGGACCAGGACCAGGACCAGGACCAGGACCAGGACCAGGACCAGGACCAGGACCAGGACCAGGACCAGGACCAGGACCAGGACCAGGACCAGGACCAGGACCAGGACCAGGACCAGGAATCTATGATAATATATGGTAATCTTTGACAACCATACAGTTCATTTACTACCTGAATTGTTTTAAATAATGTAGGACTAGTGTAGGACTAATGTAAGCATCACTTTGTGAAAGGCGTAAGTAAAGGACTGACTTACGCTTGAGAGATCTTAAAAGACTCGTTTTCCCTGCACGCGACTGACCAACCAGCATTACTGGAACAAGGAGGTTTTTTGTTTTGCCACTGTCCAGTGCCATCTGATAAGCTCTCCGCGCTCTTGGACCCCGTGCAAGAATTTCAGGCGGTACTGCAGTAGACAGATGAAAGATGAAAAGACACTGATCATGTATTACTTTCATCTTACCTTAACTTTTTGATTTTTGATTTTAACTAGTAAAGTAATTATTTTAACGGGAAATTCCCCGCCCCCAATGGAAAAAGCAAAAACAACAACAGCAACAACCTAAAACACACAAATAAAGTGCCTATAACCCTTCTGACAATATTCACAGTATTAATCCTACATGAGGTAAGATGTGCAATAACCCGAAAAAATCTCAGTGCGGTTTGAGTGCGGCTTCTTGAAGTTATAAAGGTTTTTCCATGTCATATGCTAATGCTGTGACGTATGAGGAGTAATCATTTAATATACAACACATTACATGCACTGATAAATTAAATTTGAAATACGTCATTGTTTTGCCCTTTGCTCTTATGGAAATTTATTTTCGAATTACGAGGAACAACAAATAACCATAAATGCTTCCTCATGCGTCACAACATTAGCATATGACATGGAAAAACCTTAATAACTTCAAGAAGCTGACCTCAAACTATATTTTTTTCCCAGGTTATTCAACACCTTACCTCATGTAGAATCAATACTGAGAATATTGTCAGAAGGGTGATAGGCACTTTAAATATCAACGATAAAAGTAGCAATCATGAGCTATACACTTACTTGTATTTTCAACCATCAGGGCCCTAAGATTAAAAAACAAACAATAATATTATGATATATTAATCAAAATGAAATATTAAATGTATGTGCTTTCAGGGATATGGTTAACAAATGTGGATAACGGATGCGTTTATTCCATATACAACATACCTTTCCATATGTACCCAAGAATACATGTTCAACATAATAAATATACTAGGATATAGTTCTAAGCGGCATGAAGACAGGTGCGTTGCCCGGATCTCCCATCAGTACGAGGGAGCACAATATATAAACATCCCTCACTGCGTTATCCACTAAACCCATAAATAAGGAATCTCCATTTGCAATAAGAGATCGACAAAGGTACCCAACAACTCAGCAAACACTCTGTCTATGAAAATGAAATGTTACTGGTTGGGAGTCATACCTTGAGAGACTTCTGGCACAAGCCATAAATCGTGGAATCTTGTCGACGATCTCCTGTGGATTCCACGAATTGCTTTTGAATTGGTTTTCCCATTCATGATAAAAGAGGTGAATATCAACCTAAAACAAAAATGGCGGGTAAACAAAAAGCTTAAAACATTAAGTCAAGCACTGTGCAAGTCTTGAAAAGTCTATTCATCAAAGATCACTGTATTGAGGAGTAGGAGTAGAAGTACCAGAGGTAGAAGAGAAACTGGAAGAGACATATAAAAAAAACAGATAAACTTGCCACGTTTGGTGTGTCTTTGTAATCGCCTTTTTTAATGTCGCGAGGACTCTCATAGCAGATTATTACATCAAACTGTTCATCATCGTCTGATGTTACGGTATATATTTTTCGTTCAGACATGCGTGAGTAGTGTAGATCAAAGTCTTCTGGTACGTTACGTTGAGGGAGGTCCACTTTACCATCTGGAGTAATGATCACGTTTTCGTTGACGTGATCGTATAAAATTTCAACCTCCTCGCGCAGTTCGTCATCTTCTGGGCATGAAGTAAGATCTATTAGAATACACAGGAAAAAACGCTCCATCAGTCTATCAATCAGTTGCAGGATCAGTCAGTCGTTCAGTCAATTGAATGTAGGCCGTCGGATTTCAGAACGGCGCGTGCTACTTCAGCTACATTACCCGCACGCGCGATATCCAACCAAAGCGGGTTAGTCTGTTTGTGTTTTCTTGAGACCCAATTCCTAATTGCAGTAAGCCATGGATTGTTCAGTCAGGAGCGTTAAGGGCTAATTTGGGTAGGTCCTAATTTTTATGACTTACTTAGTGCTTCAATAATTAAGCGAATATCCGGTCCCAATGGCTCGATAATGTCCACCACAGCTCGTTTTGCAGTAGACTCGCAGATATAAAAGTAAGGATAGGCATTTGAGTATTTCAAAACATTTTTAACTTTCACAGGACTTGGAGCATTTGCAAAGACCACTTTAGATGGGTCAACAGCATGTTGTTTAACTTCAACGAAAACCTTTAAACAAATAAAACAATATATATAACATAAGTTTTCTATATATTCTGCAACGTCAAATCACGAGGATCGTTTTTCTTTGCCTTTTCTTTGTTCTCACCAAGGCGGTCCACGTTCGATTCCCGGACTCGGTGCATGTGTGTGAGTAGAGTTGTTTGTTGGTTCTCTCCTGGGTTTCGAGGGTTTTTGCCCAGCTTCTCCCGTTTTTCACCCTCCACAAAGACATCAACTCTTAAGTATAATTTTAATTGGAACATTACCATTTTGAATGACAAGTTTTCGGAAAAAAAATAGTGAAAGGAGGAAACACGTTTCGCACAAAAAATTCAAAACTCGGAAGTTCAAAAAAGCTAGGGAAGTGATGGACCCTTCTCAAAATTAACGTGTATGCGAGGCTAACATGGAAATACAAAAGAAATCACAGTTTTTATCGATGGAAGTTGTGGCATTTCTTTTGCATTTCCATGTTTAGCCATAGTTAGGGACCATTTTCTTGCATTGTCTTGGGGACATCTGCTTTACACATATTTTTTTATATATACCATAAGCCAGTTTATCACTGATATTGTCTGAGCGACAAATAATTTGAACCAGGACTATTTAGGCTTATTTTTTGACCCTCATTGGTGATTTTGGAGTTTTGTCTACGTCAGTAAACGAAAGGTCCCTAGTTTTGTCGCCAAACTTCTTACACAGCCTAAGCTTTAAATAAAGGTTAACCGTACAATACGAATAATGAAGAGAAGGGTTAAGGTGGAACCAAACTAATTCCCAGCGAATTTTGGACAATTTTATTCTCGCTCTCTTCGCAAAATTAGTGAGTCAATTTAACTGTATTTTTCATATAATGTGCTTGGATTATCCTAGATTCTAACAGTGTATTTTATTTTAAGATTTTTTAAATGTTTAGCCTATTACGGCGGAAAATCAAACAGTGCTATTTTTAGTTTTTGGCTTTTTTCTCCTCATCCCCAGGTACGATTTTTCTGAAATTTTCAGAATCTTATCATCTAGTGCTATTTACTATTGGGTTCGAATCCTGCCAAGGGCATTGATATTTTTCTCTTATTCTCTCTACTTCATTGTATACACACCGAACGCATAATTTATCACTACTTTACTATGTCTATTAATTGCGTACATATTTAAGGTGTTCAATTTATCTATAGAGAAAAAATATCGCTCTGGGATCCTCACGAGTGCCCTACATTTCATATTCTGGCTGCGTTACCAGCGTGGTTGGTCCTTGTAGTGTAGTGGTTAACACATCGGACTAGAATACCGAAGACGTGGGTTCGAATCCTGCCAAGGGCATTGATATTTTTCTCTTATTCTCTCTACTTCATTGTATACACACCGAACGCATAATTTATCACTATAGTACTATTGCCGTCTGTGTATAAATTTGGATAGGACGAGCTGTAGAAATTTCACTACCATCCAGATAAAGCTCTGGTCTATTGATGTAGGAAGTTTAAAGAAAAAACTTGGAGCCGATTCGAAGAAAAAGGCGAAAATGTGATTTTTAGCAAAACTCTCATTTTTGAGGTTTACAACGACAATTAGTTAAAAAAACATTTATTCAATGAGTTTTTAAGATTTGATGCTGATTTTTCGTAAGGCTCATCCGCAATACTTGGAAATAGGTATGTGAAAACTTCAAGGCAATCCATTCAATGGTAATGTTTCTGCAGCGCGATGTTTCATATGCTTCAAATTTTGGATCGAATTTTCAAGCGGCGTCATAACTTTTTTTCTGCCCAAGACTTTCCATCCAAATTTATACACAGACTGCAATAGTACTAGATGATAAGATTCTGAAATCGTACCTGGGGATGAGGAGAAAAAAGCCAAAAACTAAAAATAGTACTGTTTGATTTTCGGCCGTAATAGGCTAAACATTTAAAAAATCTTAAAATAAAATACACTGTTAGAATCTAGGATAATCCAAGCACATTATATGAAAAATACAGTTAAATTGACGCAATAGTTTTGGGAAGGGAGCGAGAATAAAATTGTCCAAAATTCGCTGGGTATTAGGAATTAGTTTGGTTCCACCTTAAACGGCTTTAAAATATACTAAAAAATATATTCAAAATTTTTAATTTGGAATTATTTTTACCTTGATTCGTACTTCTCTACAGGATGGAGTAAGATATGTAAACTCATAACGATGAAAGGTTAAGTAAGGACTCCTTTCGCATTGTGAGGACAGCCACCTCTCTAGTTGACTAAAAATGTCTTCTCGTCTTGGATTCGTATGTAACTAAAGAATTTTTGCTGCCATTTCGTAAATGCTGACGTAACTTCTTGCGAACAGAACCTTCTGGGCATCAAATGGTTCTCCAATTCTTTAGGGTTATACACCTTGACTTCTTCGTCTAAGATAAGTAAATTCGATCAATGAGGCTTGGAATAGACCATTTTCGATAGCTTTTCAATCACATGCACCTATTCGGCTTGAGAATACCGTTTTTTTTTTCTATTTCAGACCACGTCATATTCCCTTTAAGCATCATTTCTTTTTTTGTCGATCTTGAGAAGATGGTTAAATATGAGTGTAACTCATACAAAGAATCTAATTAAACGGGAATAATACGTGATGAATTGGAGAAGTATAGCTAGAAGTGTTATTTCCCCTCCCCCCGATCGTAAGTGTATTAAGGCCTACCTGGCTGAATGTCTGTTAAGTAAATGTGACCAAAGTGACACCAGATCTTACTGGCACGATTTGTTTCCTTATTTTGTCTAAGAAACAGGGATATTTGATCTGAGAGGAAGCTGTACTCTGCATTCCCCACCTAAAAATAACATATTGACATTAGACTTAACAGCAATAGGTTGCTATCAATAGACATTACGTAATATTTCAATAAAGCTGAGGCCGACAAGGATTATGGGTAGATTCATTTTACATCAAGTTCAACCGCTTGATGACTGTTTATGGACTTGCGAATCTCTTACCAGTTACAGTCTTACCTCTTCTGAGCAACATCGAGCTGCAGTTTGTATTAAAAAAGCTAAGCTTTGTATATATATGCTTTTTTGATATAAAAAGTTTCCTATGATGCTCAGTGATCTCAGCTTTCTAGGTTTTCGGTGACTAACTTTATTGAAATAAGTGTATCATTCGAAATAAACAACACTCGGACCGGATGTTGGTTTTTGGGGAAAGAGGAAAATTAAAGAACCCGGAAGAAAGTAAATTCCCATTTTGTATTTATTAGTTTTAGAACCAGCAATTAAAAACAAAACTCACCTTATCGTCTGACGAGTTTTTTAAAACGAGTTCGAATAATATTTTCTTGCTTCGACGATCATCTCTCTTTTCAACACGTCTAAGCTCAAATTCACCACTTTCGGAATCAATAACTGGGAATCTAAAAGTCTCTAAGCCACGATTTCTAAGAATACCAGTATTCTGAAATTGGACAAGTTAAAACCATATATATCATTGCTGGCTTTCACGCAGCTGTTAAAAGTTTTCGAATCTCATTATCTGCTCCACATGGAGTCAAACACCGACCACCATGTGCTGTCAAACAGAAAGAATTCTGTTCTCGACTTTCACATCCCCATAATCCTTTGCGTCTTTGGGGGGTAACCAGATGGTAAAAACCCACTTATTTTGCTGAAGGCTGATCAGACAATGTTGACAATTCTTTGTTTGGTATCCAAAATAAAATGAAGAAGTAAAAAACAGAAAAAGATATAAGCTTAAAAACGTTTAAGGTACATTGTAAACATTTTTTGTAAGTCAATACATTTTCTGTAAGACCAAAACTCTCGATGATCTGTACACGCAAAAATAACTTGGAATAAACTGATAATCAGTATTGTACAGATAAAAGCAGGTATAGTATAAATTCAATTAAGAAACCTTTCAATTTGGGACAGTTTTTCGATTGGTTACTCCCAAAACGCAAGGCATTATGGGAATGTGAAAGTCGAGAATTGAAAACTAGCGATACAGCTGATGAACATTTCAGTCAAGTGAAAGCCAGCGATGATAATTATACTTATTGTTTTAGTATAAATACACAGGTGAGTCTTTCAAAGAAAAAAAAAGAAAAAGAAGTTAAAAGACACATTTTTTCCCAGTAACAGCAACAAAGCGGCTGGCCGCCATTTTGGGTTATTGCTGGAGGTGATTATCGTGTGATAGTGTGAGCTTCTCGACCAATCAGCGCGCGAGATTTTCAATAATCACCTGTGTATTTTTACTAGATATTCATAAAGTCAATGTATTAATCCATATATATTTTAGTATTACTTACAACAGTTTGTTTGATGAATAGTTTTGCTGAATACTGGTTTTCTCTTGTTCCTCGTATAATGAAGTATGTTTGGCCGTCCTCATGATTTTTAGTTTTTATGTAGGTATTCGTTTGTTCCATAATCCTGTTTTTCGTTTGGCCGTTTTTACCAATTGCATATCCAACCATTTTCTCTGGAACACTAAACCATATTTCTTCATCAAGTTCCTCATCACCCTCTGAATTGCTGCGTTCCTTGAAAATAAATACAGTTATAATGATAAATAAATGATAAAAAATATACAGTCAATATCGTGTAGGTTGTTCGCCAAAACCTTGAAATATATTTATATCACAAGAAATGTCATGTGATACTTGATACATTCACTATAAAGACGGTGGCTACTGAATTGAAATAATCACTTATTTAAAAAAAAAATGACTATGTGAATTGTTTTAACCTATCAAAGGGTTGTTAAATTCTGGATATTAATTAGTTCTTATAAGAAGTCATGGATAGGATACTTAATTCACAACGCAGAAACAGTATATATTAATAAAAAAATAATATTATCCGATGAGATGTAGAAATGCAAAAAACTCCTAAAATATGACTATGTATATATGATGATGCAATATAGCTAACAAAAAAACACATTGCTATGCACTCCTTGCCCTCAAAAAAGCATCTAATACACGAGGACTGGTATAAATATTAATATATCATATTGATTTATATACATATATCTAATATATAAATATATTCCATTTCTTCTTTATTGGATAAAATGGTTTGAAAAATATCGTTGTTATTAGATCTATGCATCAATGGACACAGATTAGTTAGTGCTTTTATTAATATTTATTACATTCACTTATTTATTGGCATTAGTACTATTATATATCCAAAGCCAAAGCGCTTTTGACGCTCTATCATATGAAAACCTTGAAATACTGGTTGGGTTACCTGTGGTGGTCGAAGCATCATAATGAGGGAAATTTCCCTTATTAGTCGACGTGTATTTATGCTTCAATTCTGGAATAAAATCGAAAATAACCACTCTTATTTACATCTTAACAACATATTGTCGACCTAATTACATTTGATCCACATACATTAAGCTTGAAGGAAAAGACAATGTCTGAATTGGAGACAATAACATAGCAAATTTCAATATAACGCGAACTCGTAAGTTGCGATTTAACAATTTTTTACTGCCGCTTGTCAAAAATATTAAAAGGTGTAGACGGTTTTTTTTATGAATGGCAGCGGGAAAAAAATCAAAACATGTATACAAATTTCAACGTACAGCTTACGACTCGGCCGAGTTCGCATCATTTTAACTGGTGAAATCAACAAGCTTCCTTCAGTTGTCAAAGATGATCACAAAGCTTGTTAATTTCGCCAGTGGATGTCTTTACCTTATTGGTTTAACCTTTCTAATAGATCTGGAATTGTAACGTTGTGTGTAAAAAATAAGATGTTTGTAATATCTAAGCTGCCATACCTTAAAGAAGAATCTGGCATCATGAAATCCGTCGCCTGAACTCAACAGATCGTGAAGAAGGAAGTATTTCTAAAGTGAAAAACGCTAAAAACTCTGCCTTGAAAAACTTCTAAATTACTGCATCACCCCATTGGGCGATTTAGAATTAAACTCTCCATATTATTAGGGAAATCAAAATCATTTTGGGTAGCGATTTCAGCCCCAAAAAAGCAAAAAAGAAACAAAACAAGCAAACTAAAATGACGGCTCAAGAAACGAAGCCATGAAAGCGGTCAATTAGGGGATACCCCTGAAAAAAAAATCAAAACAAGTATGGGAGAGGAGGATTGGGGAAGACAAAACAAAGGTATCCCATGATAACTTTTGATTAGTATTTTACCACAAAAAATCCTTTAAATTACCTTTTAAAGTCAATTAGGCTTTATTTTCAAAAGAAGCGCGGGAGAGGACAAACACAGGTACCCCATGACGACTTTTGAGAACAAGTAATAAAAAACACAGGTACCCCATGATGACTTTTGAGAACAAGTAATAAGAAACACAGGTACCCCATGATGACTTTTGAAAACAAGTAATAAGAAACACAGGTACCCCATAACGACTTTTGAGAACAAGTAGTACTTTTACATTTTGTTTACCGGCTAAGGAATGATACAACACAAGACTGACCTCTTAAGTTTATCAACTTCCCTGGTCTTCGCTTTTTTCAAATGATTGATTGATTTCATCTCTGCAGCAATATATTGGGCAATATATTTCTCCTATTATCTAATATTCTGTTAACTGGAAAATAACTCTTCATATTGCAACTCCTGATTGGAATCAATATTCTCTGAATACAAACACTTTGAATTTCATTTTGACCTTCATTGGACAAGAAAGTTAGTGAATATTCTAGTTTCGAATTCTTTATTGTTCAAGGTCCAACGTAGTTTCCTTAGCAGCCGTTCTTAGTGTCGGTACGAAACGCCTTCCTAGCTAGTTACTAGAACGATTGCTGAGGAGACTACATTGGACCTTGAGCAATGTAGAATTCGAAACTGGAATATTCACTAACTTTCTTGTGAAAGAAAAGAAACTAAAGGATGTTTTTAAGTAAGCCATAATATATCTTTGTTTAAGTGTCTATTTGTTCTAGCAATTTCGCATTGATTTGGGACACTAATCACTCACACACACACTATCACTTCATTCAGTATTCCATGCACACAATAATACTTAACTCAAATGTTGATATTTATCATAGGATCGACTAAACCACGTTTACTTATATCATTCAATATTTTTCTGCTTCGTCAACAAAGCAAGAGACACAGAACACTATTGAAAGCGTGTGCGTCTGTGTGGTGTGTTGGGGACGTGGTTGTGCCGGCAGTTTTGAAAAATAACAAGCAGGTGGGAATAAAAGTAGAAACAAGGGGAGGGGGAGGGGAGAGGGGTAGGGGTAGGGGTAGGGGGAGAGTCTGACCATTGGAAGACATTGCAAATGTGTATGTAGAGATATCATGTATGAGTCAACAAATACGAAATGGAAGATAACAATAGTATTGTTATGGGACGACCACTCTCGGTATGAGCTTCGGGATCTTTAACCTACTTTCTGTGTTGAACTAATTACATGAGCTGTATTTATAATAATTCTATGCACAGGTGTCAATATCTAATCAATATCGTCGAATAATAATTGGTTAAAAGAATAAGCAAATTCCTAAGTGCGATATTCTAATGATAATACGTGAAAATCTTGGAATTAAACATAGCTTAAACTTATAAGTTGATATATGAATATATTGTAAGCTTAAGTGTATAGAAAAGGTTACAAGGAATATTTCAATCATAAGATTCTAGAGAATAATCCTAAAATAACTGAGCGCGATTAAGAAGATATAAAAAGCTAAAAACTAGTGTGAGCTGCGTCGGTATTCCTAATGAAACAGTAATGACAAAAAGGTAAATTATACACCGTGAAAAGATGAAAAAATTTACTGACGTTTCGGACGCTAGTCCTTCGTCGGAGTAAAAAAGGGGGATTAGCTAAGAGGTCTATTTGTGAATTCAATGCATAACATTATCTAAACTTGTGCGTGATGGTAGCAGTGCTGAAATCTTATATCGATACTTTTATATAGTTAATTAATTGTTATCTTGTTTTCATAAGATAAGAAATGGTAATTAGAAAACTGATGTATTCCTTCGTCTGTAAAACATTCATTTTCTCTCTCTTTTCGTATTCAGTACGATGGAGGTCGGCTTGCTTCTGAAGAGTAGTAAGAATAAAAACTTTCATTTCACCGAATCATTATTCAATTATTATTATTATTATTCAATTCCACGTATTTTGTTTACTTGATTAGTTTTTTTTTTAATATACGAATATTGAATGACGAAATACAGAAGGTTCTCCAAATGTGTCCTGCAGCTTAAAAGAATTCAGCTGTTGGGTTTCTAATTTTCATTACCAGAAAAACGTTATTTTCCCCGCCTTGTTTGTCCAACTTCTTATTCTCCTTTAATGAAAATATTTAAACATTTTTTTCCAATTTTATGTTTTAAAGAATTTAACGCTTTCAATGTGCTTCAA
Source organism: Actinia equina (assembly GCA_011057435.1). Lineage (NCBI taxonomy): Eukaryota > Metazoa > Cnidaria > Anthozoa > Actiniaria > Actiniidae > Actinia > Actinia equina. The sequence goes on along the minus strand of WHPX01000795.1, from coordinate 22,949 downwards.
GGACACAACGAACTAAGAAATACCACTTTAATTCCTGATCGAAAAAATTGAAACAAAAGACTGATAATAATAACAAATTTAATCAGAGAAAAAAGTGAAGATTTCCCGAATTTTGATTCAGTTTTTCACCTTGTACGACGAGAACTAAGTCGATATACAATATATAGCGTAATCAAACTTCCAAACTGAACTACTTTGCACTAAAGAAAAAATACATATAACAAACATTCTCAAACAATTTTGTAGTTTTTTTTGCGCTTATTTTGTACAGTTATTGTGAAATCGAGTGCCAACGGATTGCGCCTGGCTTCTGTTTAAGCAGTCGATATTGTTTCATGAAATTAAAAAAAAAACGGTTTTTAAAAATGTAAGTTTTCTTTCTTTGGAAACGTTGCGTACTGGGGATTTGCAGGAGCGCGAGATATCTCTAAGGTTTTAACTAACTTCGACCATAATTCAATTCAAATCTTTTTTTTTGTAAAAAAATGTCAGATTCGAACTCTTGTCTGATTTAAACGCCCGAAGTCCACGGACAAATATTTAGTGACTTCACATCTTAAGAAAAGATGTTAAGACATGTATATACAGAGCAATAATTCTCACACATTGATTGGTAAATGCCACATAGTGAGTGCCATACACTTGCAATTACACGAGTAAGTTATTTAGCAAGCTTTCTTGGATGCTAGCCAATCATATGGCATATTATATGTATATACGTACTTAATAAACTTCGGTGTTAATGAAATTATCTGAGTTTAAACGTTATTATTCTTTGGAAGTCAATGAAAGAATAAATTTATACATCTGTCGCAATTGTACTAGAGTATTCTATATTTAACTATCGTTACGTTCAACCACAAATCCAGACATATCTTCAGTGTCTTTCTTACAGACCAACCTTACAGACAAATCTCTTTAAGTCAAGGTATGTTGATTGGAATCAGTTTAATCAAGTTCTGGTTCTTGGGATAAATTTCTTGGAATCAGGTTCTTTTATATAGTTTTTGCAGGAAATCTTTAGTCATGTTCTGGCTCTTGGATCTTAACCTCTCCATTTTATTTTACCTACATACGTTAATTAACTATTTTCTTTTATGGAGGCTGCTTTAGTAAGGGGAAAAAAGTTTTTTTCACGAATAATTGCATTTAAACCTAGTTTTTGTAAAGGTTCGCAATTGAGTTTCAAGTGGATTTTTTTTGTATTCGGGAAATTAAAGTAAACAAAAGGTTTTTTTTTCCTCAAAACCTTGGCAAGGTCTTTTGAGGCAAGGATTTATTCCAATCGGTTTTTTTTACATGTTGTACTAGAAAGACAAAGAAATTTTCAAAAGATTTAAAAAATGCACCGACCATCTTTACTTCGAAATACATAATTGTTTCTTATGATTTGGCGAACTTTAAAATTAACTTCCTTATTAAGTTATATCGTGGCGGGGAAAAAAGAGTTGTCGATGTTATTGTCGACGAAATAACCAACGAAGATTTGAGTAAACATTTTCCTTATCTTTCGCGAAAATAGAAAGCTTAAAAACGTTGAACAAGTAAATCGTATATTGAACATTTGCTCGATGAATTATTAATAGGTGCAGAGTCGCTAACACGATGAAGGCAACGGTAGTGTTGGTCTTGTTATTGTCCCTTCTCAAGCACAAAGTCGCCTATGCTACGATGTGGCCAACTCAAGAATATTCAGAACTTAACATGTACTTGCAAGGATCCACTCTTGAATCGTCCAAGGTAGAAACAATCTTTGAATGTTACAGAAAGTGTGAGGACAACATAAATTGTGCAAGCATCAACATGAACCTGACGTACAAGACATGTGAACTGAAGTACTCTACCAAGACCAGACACCCAGAGAAGATTGTTAGCCAACAAAACACCATCTACATGGAGATACGGGATGCTCTCGGGTTTTCTCCTCGTAACCCAATATCATCCTGTAAATGGTTCAAGAATCTTGACAACCACGTAAAGTCAGGAGTTTATTGGATGAAGTTCAATGAGCCATCCTCTGCGCCATTCCAAGTGTTCTGTGACATGACCACCGATGGAGGAGGCTGGACCCTTGTCTACAGCTATACATTCTCTGACTTCGATAACTTCAATACAGATGACAACAACATTACTCCAGTACCGAATTGGCCTCTCAATATGTCACCAGCTAATGAATGGTCACCAATATCAACAACAACCCCGCTCAATGAGTCTTCCTACTCTGCCATGGAATTCGGCTGGTGGAAGAAGATTGGTCGCGAGTTTCTTCTCAAGTGCAATATCACTAACTGGGTAGCCTGCGTAGAAGGAACCGGACGTCTTGTGGACTGGAAGGCAGGAAGTCTGACGTGTAGAGTTGTCAAGGCCATTACACCAACATGCACGACTATTGCTCCAGATAGTTTTGAGTTTTGGGTCTGTGGTCCAGCGTTTAAGAACAGTGCCTCAAATAATTACCAGTTCATATGGGACGCACATTTAGGCTTCACCAATGTCGTCCTATTCATGATCCTTGTGCTCAGCATTCAGAAAATCATCTCAAAAATATTGTAGCCAATCCTGGCTGTGCCTTGTACCTTCGCTAGTCGTGATGCTGGTCGTTCATTGGAATCAAAAAATCATACTATGAATTATATGTCACATGGATGGAACAAGGGGAGCGTATAAAACTAGTTTATTGCACTTTCTAATTTAAGAGGAACCAGGAACCATAAGGACACTTTCAATAAGCATAGCATTTGATACTTTTAGTTTTTGCTGCGATCTTTTTGAGAATAAGAGAGAGATCGTAAACTTTTATATAACATTTTAAGTCCTTGCAATTAGTTCCAGTCTTAGGCTGCATACTGTTATTATATTTCTACCGCCCCTCGGCGTTTGAACGAAACAGACGAGGTAGGAAAAGCTTCGGATGATAGAGTAGTTTGGGTTTAGTCTTTTATAACATCAGTTATGCTGCAGTTTTTTAATGGCATATAAATTTCTTTACTTGAAAATATTGTTGCGAGTAAAGCAAATTCTATTTTGTGACCTAAAAAGTTTTACTTTCCTAAATGAAATTCATAGAATAGAATTCGCTTTGATTACATTATAACTACCATTACATAAGGAGCAGCCATTTATATCTTTCTAGGCATTCAACGGTCTTAGTTAGATTTAGACAAGGCTGAGGCTGTAGTTCAGGTTATACTGGAAGTTGCAAACCTAGTTAAAATTTTTGGTTGAGGAAAGAAGTCTTTCTGACAGCCACACCAACTAAGAAATGACGTCCTTCTGATCAACCTGGCTCTGCCTTAGATTAGGTAGCACTAGCTCGCACTCAACTCGTACGTTAGCTGCAAGGTATAAGAACTATTAAACGAGTTGACAACCCAGAAATCGCTTTGGCTTTACATAAGTGACCAATTGCAGTGAAAGCTTTCCCTAAAGCCTTTACAAAATATACGGTTATGGGAAAAAAGTTCTGGGACTTCTGAACGATTACAACAAGTTCAAGAATGCAATGATAACACACATATCAAACAAACGAATAAAAGCCTAAATATTTTCTTTGCGAAAATATTCTTTATCTTTTCCCTGCTGAAAATAAAGATTGCTTTCATACAAAATCAATATGTAACTGCCTTTTTGCATAAAGGTTTTTATGCCGATCTCTGGGCCTTGTTGTGGCCTATGGCCAGAAATATATATAGAACGCTATTGACCTCAAACACCGCGCGCTAGCTACTTCAAAATCCTACTCGCGTGTAAATTTCATTGCATAATACCATATAAAGAGGAAAAATTATTTCCAAATTGAAAGGTGAAATTTTACTACACGTAATTCGTAATTTCATTTGTGAAATTTTCACTGTTGCCATGGCTATCTTTAAAATGTTTCTTATAACAGTCCCACAATGCACTGTAATGCGAACTCGACTCAGTTTTTTCCTTATCCTCAGAATAGCTAAAAAGAAAAGTAAAAACAACCAGAAAATAAAAGTTTGAAGTTTAAAAGTGAATCTTGAGCATTTTTTCGTGCGTCAATACACTGTCTATAACACTAAATCTCTTAAGACTCTGAATGTTGAAATTAACTCAGAATGAACTGCTAGTCAGTATTTGACTGATAAACCAAGCAGGTATATAACGGTCTTTGATTGGTTACCTCCTAAATCTTAAATAGTTAATATTGTTCTTTATAAAATAAATAAGAATGATATACGCACGTTCTGATTGGCTGATAGCCATGTTTGCATTAGGCTAATGCAAAAACGGTTGTGACGTCAGAGTTTTAGATGGATTTCGGAAATTGTCCAAACGTTTTAGTTATCTCGTAGTTCTTAAACTTAACTTTAAGATGGAAAAATACGTCGTAACAAATAATACATTAAATGTTACAAATCTCTGAAGCATTGATGAAAAAACGGAGGAAAAGCCTGGCAAAACTTAGTAAATTCAGAATACAGTTTGCACTTCGACCACAGGTAGCCCAAGCTTGGCTTCTGTGGTGTCCTGTTATAATGAAATGTATGGGGAATCATCAAAAATTTCAATAAAATCATCAAAACGTGAAATAAAGCCTCGAAATTTTACCTAATCATTGAGAAATAGCACTTCTTTCGCTCTGCGTGGTTATTTTTTGAATTTAGCCCGTTTTAAGATTTTTTTTACCCACCACTAAGAAATAAGAGTGGTAGGTAAAAAAAATCTTAAAACGGGCTAAATTCAAAAAATAACCACGCAGAGCGAAAGAAGTGCTATTTCTCAATGATTAGGTAAAATTTCGAGGCTTTATTTCACGTTTTGATGATTTTATTGAAATTTTTGATTCCCCATACATTTCCTTATAACAGGACACCACAGAAACCAAGCTTGGGCTACCTGTGCTTCGACGTGGATTACAAAGAAAGGAATATATGCTAATAAAATAAGAATTTTTTACTTTACTTTCCTCACAAATACTTATTCTGCTCATTTTATAAAAGCAATAGAAAACATTTTGTCTGTTTGGATAGGTTGATAGTAACATTCGGGGGTTAAGATTTCTAGTCGAAAGTTATTCAAACACTAGCCCTCGACTTCTCGACTTCTCCCAACCTCCAACCGTCTTGCTTTCAGGCTATGCAAACACAGAAAAAGCTTTATATTGCTTATGGCTATATAATAATGATAATAAACTTTATTTCAACAGTAGTATAGGGAATGGGGGTTCTAGCGCAGTGACAACCGGAGGATTACCCGCCTAAAGTGAATTCTCCGATTTTTACCGTTATTACCCGCATTCCCTGTTTTAAGTCTATAATATGTTAGTCTATATATGGAGTGCGAAGAATGTAAAGAGTTTGTTTATGACTTCTGTGTAAAGTGCTTGGAACCTAAGTTTGTACCTACTAAGCCAAATAAGTATATTTGTTGTGGTAAGAAAATGCAAATAGAAGACGACACGTCAGCACAGTGTTACGAGTGTGGTAAGAATATTCGTAATGCCGTACCTTGTGCTACCAGGGAACAATATTATTCTAACGGAGGTCGTAAGAAGACCCCATACAAAAGAATAAAATACTTCCGAGACTGGATGAGTCATATCCAAGGTTTACATCCGGTATATTTAGACGACGAAGTAAAGAAGAAAATCATAGACCACTTAGAAGAGCCAACCCCACAAAGCCTACGGAAAACGCTGAAAAAACTAAAGCTAGGAAAATATTACAAAGCTATTCCCTATCTTTTGTCTGAAATTACCGGTAATTCTATTCCCGAAGTTTCTGATATGAGCAGGGCCGAGTGGATGTTTTGTCGTCTGGATAAGGATATTCCTTATTATCCTGATGTAATTTACGAAATATTTTACAAAATAGACCCCAACCACCCCCTGTTAGGATGGATTCCAAGAAGATAGTGGATCTTATGCCATAAGATGAGAAATTAGCATAAATCTTATGGCATAAGATTACGCGTACTGTCGTTCGATATGTAAATAGAATCCTGTCACGCTCTTTTCAAAACTGATGTCTAAGCGAGTTTTCTTTGAAGCTCTTCTTTTGCCTCCTGGTAGATCTTTTTGCGAGATTCCTCGGTTAAATCTTTGACGACTGTTTTTTTATTTCTGATGTCCGACTTTAATTTCTCGTATTTTTCCTCTTCGGCTAAGATAAGCGAGAATTCTACATCGTCTATCTTTCTGTCACGCAAAGCCTTTGAGACAAGGTCAGTAATCGTATTTACTTTAGCCCTTGACAGAGCTATTGTCGTGTCATGCTTGGATATTTTACTTGACAACTGTTTCATAATACCCGTAGCAACAGCCGAAATGATACCACAGGCTGCCCCAACGCCGGCTAAAGGAACTCCAACGACTATTCCCGGCCCTGTAAGTGAAGTAGCAACGCCAGTGCCTGTTAATGCTACGGACATGGATCCTGTAGTTATCGCAATTTTATGTAGCGTACTTCGGGCTCTGACGTATTTCTTTCTGACGTTTTCGTAATGTTTTGCCTGCCCTTCCAAGTAAGCCAAAATTAAATTTGCTTTATTTAAGCGGAAGTTTTCAGCGTTTAATTCGTTAGGAACATCTGGATACAACTGAGGTGCTGATGGTATAACATCCATTATATATACTAATGTACGACGCTTTTGGAAACGATATGGGAAGCTCATACCGCAGGTCAAGGCGTTATCCCCACGACGCATTTGGGAATCATATGGGACATTTACCCCGCGTTGCACCAAGGCATACAGACGTCATTAAGTCTAAGCCTGTTGAGGTAAAACCAACGCCTGTGCAGCAGAAACCTAAGCCTAACTTCCCAAAGAATCTATTACCGGCAACAGAGGATTACCCATTTTACGATAACAAAGGCGGAGCGGATGACTTTGCTAAGATGGTTACGTCCTTAGAAATTCCCGTGGGTCCTACGACTTTTAAGACAAAAGTAAGAGACATCTTCAGAGAGACTCGGATGAAGCACACGTCGGGAAAAGAATCCAGAGAATGGTTATCAGGCCCCAGCATGCGATATTGGCCGCAGCAGTTAAACTTTGCTGTCTGGGCTGCTACTAAAGGATGTGGTATAGCCGCGGACATGCTTCATATTCCTTTCCTGAGATTTCATGTTGCTTTTACTATTCGCAGAATATTGTATGAGCTAGGCGCGCCTTTACCGGGTGACACTGTCTTTAACCCAAAGGATAACAAATATGACAAAGTCGCATGGGAGCGATTAAGAAATGAATTTAAGCTTACCAACCCCGACTTTCGCAACAAAGAAGGTGCTGCCCACGGTCTAGGAGAGACTTACACTTATGCTTCGTATGTCGGAGCCAGCATAGAAAGTCCAGGCATGGGATATCCCAGCTCCTTCGAATTCTCAGACTTAGGAGGCAGCGGAACAAAAGGAAATTTAATTTACTTCATAGAAAGCAAAGAGAAGTATCCTTGGGCGCCATTCTTTGCAGCAAAGGGTATTGGGTTAAAGAATCTAGCAAGGATTAATCGAAGCATCGAAGCCTTTGTCTACTGCGTCCTAGGAGCCCAGGTTAGCACTCGCAGCCCCATCGTAGATGCCAGTGGTGCGTCGCAGGAAACACAACAAGTATTCCTTGTTCTCTTTGAAAGTGCCGTTATTGAGAATGAGATATCTAAGTCAGTTCAAAGGTATCAACTTGCGGTGCAGCAATCAAAAGTTAGACTGGATTATGCCTTGTCACCCGGTTGTTGGTTAATGCCAAGTAATTTGGTTATTAACGCCAGTTCTGTTGTGGGTTACAACAACAAACTACAGCGAGCAACCAAAGACATGAAGTTTGGGGTGAATGACGTGAACTCTGACACTCTTAGGAACATTCCCCATTTCGTGGAGAAGCCAAAGAAGGAGCACGTAGAAAAGCCAAAGGAGGTACATGTACCATCAAAAACCGTAAAAAAGAAGATACGGCCCACGATACCTGAGGAATATGACCATAACTTACTAAAAGCCGGACTAGCAGCCGCGAGTGTTGGTTTGAGTCTTTATATATGGCGATGAACAACCCCTACGTATCCGGAATGGATTGTGTTTATACGACTTACACAGGTGAGAAAAAATACACCCAAGCATCTTGGGTTGATGTCGCGGGGATGTCCGTGGATTTGAACTACTCAGGGAAGAAATTGATCCTCTGCAGCATTTGCATTGGCACGAGCAGCCATGCCAACGTCGGCTTCCGCTTCCTGGATGAGAATGGCATACTGCAGCCCATGCGTACGAAAACGAACAACAGGGAGCCTGCGCATTTCTCCGTAGAGCCCAACCCCAGCAGTGTCGAAAATCTATCGGTTTGGACTTTTCATATGGTTGCCGATTGCCATGGAAAAGTAAAGCTGCAAATACGCGTAGACGATACGGGTGTAGTAACGGTAAATAGCGTACACGATCAAAGAGATCGACCTTATAATCACTCAACCATCAGCACTCTTACGGTGCTCAGTCTCTAGAAGGTAACTTTGTTGCCTGGAATATATGAATCCACATGCGAAGGAAGATCGGTTTCTTCATTACTTAGAGGAGAAGGACTACTTAGAACAGCATTGGCATGACACGGGTTTGTGGGTGAAGGTTGGGGGCCTGGGATTGGTCATATGCACTATTAGCATTTCGACGGGGTATTCGTGTAATGTCGGGTTTAGGATCGTCGATGAGGATAACCACCCATTACTACCCTACAGAAAAAAAGATAATAATAGGAACCCAGTGCATTTCTCGTCGGAGCCCCCACCGTTAAGCACAGAAGACTTAACGCCGGTAACTTTTCATATGATAACCAATTGTCAATATGCGAAGCTTCAGGTCCTTCCCAACGACGTTGCCTACCTTCGGATAAATGCCGCGCCGTCAAAAGGTCCCCCGACGGATGCTATTTGGAATCATAAGCCTATTAGCACCATGAGCGTGCTGCCGCTAGCACCAAATTATCAAGGCGGTGCGAATACTATCTTTACTTATCCCCAGTCGAGGATGCCTCGGGCACCCGACGATGATAAGCCTCCAGTAATACATAAGGATAAGCCTACACCTTCATCTTCTTCAAAAGGACCACGCCGATAGCTACGACTAAGATCCAAATGTTATTCCCCACAAACTTTAACAGTTCTCCGCCGGTCCTTAGTACCAAACTAAGAACGCTACCCAGCAGCCCAGGTAAAGCGGCTGCCATCTTTTTTCCCAAGTCCGTCAGCCCTTTGCCTACTGCCTTTACACCCGCGCTCGTAGCTTTAAGGGAGCTAAGGATGACACCTACTACGGAGGAGATGGCGACTGCAAATGCCAACGGAATGCCATATTTCACCAAAGTTCTTTTTATCTTTTCCTTGGTGGTAAGCCCCAATTCTTTTTCCAGCTTTTCCTTTTGCGCCTGTAATTCCGCAACTCTTTCCTGCAGGGTTTCTAATTCCTTTTGAGCAGCCTCTCTTTCCTCTTCAGTACGAGTTTGGTCCACAACTACTTCTCGCTGCCGCTCTATTTGCCCCTCCAAATCCTCTATTGCCTGCTCTCTTTGTCTGATTTGTTACTCCTTAGCGATGATTTCCGTGTTTAACCGCTGCTCTTCTGCTATAGAGGCCTCCAGTTCTTTTGCCAAACGTCCTAGTTCCGCATCTTTATGTCCAACGTTTTTGATTGCGAGGACATATTCCTTCCTAGCAGTATCCCTGTCGCGTAGTATCTTGCTAATGCGGTCCTTGTAGTCTTGACTTTCGCGTTCATGGGAATCAGTCATCAGTCGCGTTTGCTCCATATAATCCTCATCTCTTTCATCAATTAGTTGCTTTAAGTATTTGATATGTTCCGTCTGCTGACTTATTTCCCCCCTCATCTTTTCCATTTCATCATTATCATTGTCTACGATTTCTTGCTGTTTGGCTTCTTCGGTGTCTAGTACCTGTAACTCTTCCCTACTACCCAACGGGGTACTCGTTAGCTTTTCCTTAGCAGCCTGTATTTTCGCAAGCTTTTCCTTATCAGCCTGCATTTCCGTAAGTCTCTCACGCCAACCATGGGATGCAACCGATTTCATCCCTTTAAAGAATTTCTCCTGTAATCTTTTCGTTTCCTTATCAGTCAAAGAACGAATGACGCTTAAGTCGGGGTTGCCTAATAGATCAATTATTCCCTTAGGCAACGTATTGCTAAGTTTATTAGGCTCTTTACGTTGATAAAAGTCATACCACTTTTCCCTGTCTATGTGGCGAATTTGTATTTGACCTTTTTGGCCGCGTTGAAATTCTAAGGATTTCTCATCAAGGAAGGGATACCTCTTACGTACCTCAGTAATTAGCTGTTCGGGTACCGTTTTGCCAACGGCGTCCACTAAAGTTGGAGGAATTCGGGGGTCTTCAAAGAAGAATCCTTTTCCATCGCGGATGACGTAAGCCTTGGCGCCGCTCCTAGCAAGCCTGCCTACGATTATCTCCCTGCCACGGTTATCTTCTTCAAACATCAACTGCGCTTTACCAGGATCCCAATCAGGTAGTAGTTCTTTAAGCCTGTCAAAGTCATCTGGTTCTTCTCCGATGGATTCGTCCATTTCTCGTTGTATGTTTTCTAACCATTCAGTGCTGGGGGCTTCAGGGGCGGGTCCTAAGTCTACCATTTGCATGTATGATGGAAGGGGTTTGTGTGGATTCTTAGATTTGAATTTGTTTCTTAAGGCTTCCTTGAAGCTTCTCCACCTGTCGCCGAACTTATTATGTAAAGCTACGTCGTAAATTATGGGGTCGGTCTCCGAGCCTTTAGTCCATTCATCGTATTCTTCATCGTTAATATCTACTTGACCTTCTTCGGTAAGTGGGTCGAAGTCTTCTGCCTCCATTATATATGATAAGCTCAAAGTTAAATCCTAACCTCCTTCCTAAGCAGGTTGGCGGTCTGAAAGCAGAACGTACCTTTCACCGGGTCACCTTTACTCCTTCTAGCGCCAAACCAGGAGAAACGCTGTACGTAGGCGTACCCCGTTTAACGGATAACTTAGTATTGGTACCTGGCACCTTGGCTTTAAGGTTTGACCTAGCAGTTCAGCCAGATACCGCAGACGCGCGTTATGTCGTTAATAACGTAGGCAGGAACCTTGTTTCTAAGATGAGAATCAAGTTTGCTGGTGAATCCCTGTTAGACTTAAACAGGTACGATCTTTACACCACATACAAAGATTTGTGGTTGACGGCTTTCGACCGCGCACAAAAGATAGAACAAGGAATAGCAAGTGAAGCCATACGTAAGGTAAGAAGCGCAACCGCCAGCGCCTCCGGAGAAGATGAAATAAAGACAGCCTACGGTACTAAATATCTCATTCCATTGGACTTTGAAGTTATTACGAACCACGGTGCGTATTACCCCAGGCAGCTTTCTGAACTGCAGTTCGAAGTAACCTTGGCAGATACGACCAACATCCTACAAGGAAAAGACGTAAGTTCGGGGGGTGTGCATCCATATGCTATCACCAATTTAGAATTACAGTACGAGACCGTGTACTCTGAAGAGCTGGCTCGTAGCGCAGGCATGGAATACAGTGCCGGTAAAGCATTCCTTTACGACCACGTAGTGATGTACAAGACGTTTAGCTTCACGAACAGCGTCGAAGAGGTCATCAACCAAAGTATTAATATACCACGACGCAGTTTAACGGGGCTAATGTTGCTGTTCGCAAAGACATACACCGCAGGATTGCGCGACTCCGAGGCGTTCTTTAACCCCAACATTACCAATGTCGGCGTAAACATAAACGGAGTACCAAACAAGGTTTACTCCCAAGGGATAAAACCTGAAGATATGTACCGGGAGGCAATGCAGAAGTTTGGCGATCAAATTGCCCCAAAGGAGTTCTTTAAGGATAAATATGCCCTGTGGATTGACATGCGCACTACTAATGATGAGAGCATGCATGGTCAGGGATTGCGGTTGGTAAACACCCAGGATGGTATCACTTTGGAGATCAAACGCACCAAGGATGCCAGCGATACTACTAAAATAAACTGCTACATCTTTGTGGTGTCAGACGCGCAACTGAGCGTGGAAATGAACCAACTTAAAAGTGTTGCATATTAGGGTCAAAATATTCCTTAGATATACGATGCTCCGCGTATTTGAAAACAACGACAACGAACTGCAATGCATAGTGCAAGGCGACAATCTGTACTTTAAAGCGAAGTCCGTGGCCAATGCCTTAGAATACACCAACTCCAGAAGTGCAGTGAAAGAGCATGTTTCAGAGGAAAACAGGGTAACTCTGGGGTCTTTAAAGGGTGCCAATTTGACTGACACCCTCAATGCGCAGCCACATTCCACCTACGTCAACGAAATGGGTCTTTACGAATTGATATTTGGATCTGGGAAGCCCGCAGCCAAGAAGTTCAGAAAATGGGTTTTCAGTGAGGTGCTGCCTGCGTTAAGGAAAACAGGTAAATATGAAATAGAGCGGAAATTTGACAGCCCCAACAAATTGGTGTTTAAGATAGAAAACGAGTTCGACTTACATAAAAAGGTGGTTGACTACATCCGCCGCTTCTATCCACAAATGCTCATAGCCCCTGGCCTGGGTGAACTACAAGACACGTCAAACAAACGCATAAAGTGCTGGCAGAAAGGATATCAACGAGGACAGCCTGACCTGCTCATCTTGAATGCACACGTGCAATACCGTGGTTTCTGCATCGAGCTGAAGACTCCAAAAGGCAACGGGGTATTATCTGATAGTCAACGCCTGCTATTGGAAAGGTATGCGCAGAATGGTTACAAGGTGTTAATCAGCAACGACTACGACGACATCTGCCGCGCAATAGCGGAGTATGCACGAGGAATTCGTCTACCATGTGCATATTGTTGTAAGAAGTTTAGGAATGCGCAGACTCTGGGAACGCATTTAAAGATATTTCATAGGATATATGGACAAGGACAAATCCAATGAGCTAAAGTTCATCCAGACGCACTGGAGGGATTTGACCATAGGGGAAATCTACGAGGTAAAGAATTACGTCGTCTTCGAAGACATTGACCGCCTGCGTTTGGTCTTAAAGAATAAAAAAAGAACATATACCCTTTGGGCGCCCGATAGAATAAGGTACGCCATTGAAGGGCAGGATGTTACGCATGTTATGAGTCATGGTAAGAAGGATGGTAGATGGGAATTTGACATAGTTACTTGGGAGCCTGAGAGTCCTCTTCACTCTTAAGTGCGTCTACCATCGTACGCTGCGCTTTAGGATCCGCCAGGCACCAATGCCCCACGAAGGATCCTTCGAGAAATACCTTGCCGCAATGAAGGCAGGTGTATTTTTTTCTTGGCTTTGGCTTAGGAGAAATTATGCAGTCGGCTGATAATTCGCATGTAATACAGTCCATATATCATATACTTTGCAAACCCTCTTTAAGGGGGGTCTGATATTTATTGTTGATTTGTTAAATCCTGCAGACTGGTTTCAAACAGGTCCTTAATATTATTGTTGTTTTGTTAAATGATGATGATACTTAACAAAACAACAATAAAAATAAGATCAGGATTTGGGACTCTTTGCGCAGACCTTACTTTACTACTATATTGCAGACAGATCTTAAAGGGGTCCTTAATATTATTGTTGTTTTGTTAAATGATGTTATTAATGCTTTTAACAAACAACAATAAAATAAGATCGTATTTTGAGACTCTTTGCGCAAGTCATACTTCGCTACTATATTGCAAGGTCCCCTAAAGAGGGTTCTGATATTTATTGTTGTTTTGTTAAATGATGATGATACTTAACAAAACAACAATAAAAATAAGAATGGGATTTGAGACTCTTTGCGCAAACCCCATCCTAACTCTCTTTCTTTTTTATCCCTTGCGTACTTTCTTAACCACCTCGTTACCGGCATGCCAAGCATCAAAGCGATCTAAGTACTCTTTGAAGCCGCCTTGGCCGTCGTAAAGGCACTGCCAAATATGCTGGTCACTTCTTTGACAGCCGCAGTGATCACAAGTTGCCTCCCAATGGCCTCTGTTTTCCCACCTTACGCCTTCGACGCGGTCAAACTCCGCAAAGCGCTGGTCTATTTCCTTCTTCCGGCGCGTTAACTCCTTTATGGTGTCGACTGGGCAACATCGTGCGGCGACGTCGCCGTGCTCCTCACATGCTACGCCCAGCAGATCGTAATTACCACGGCATCTATGTTGGTGCCAAGCGTCGGTAACATCCTCCTCACAGCGCTCGCAGATGTTCTTTAAACAAACTCTTTTACTACGGTGGTACTCCAGCGCCTGCGCACTGCTAAACTGTTTATCACAGCCCTCGCAAACGGTGACGTTGTTTACCTTCTTACTGCATACCTGTCTTTCCAGGTGGTATTGTAATCTTTGTTTGCTGCTGAACTCCCTACCACAATTCTTACACCTCATTATAACATAGTGTTATTTAAGCCTCATATAAGATCCTGCGCAAAGAGTCCTAAATCTCTATCTTATTTTTCTTGTTGTTTTGTTAACAAATCAACAATAAATATCAGACCCCTCTTTAAGGTCTGTCTGCAGGATTTAACAAATCAACAATAAATATCAGACCCCTCTTACAATGGATACCGCATGAAGTCCACAACGGACTCTTTTGCCCATGTTGCCATCGTTATCAGCGCACCAAACCTTTCCGCGCGCTTCAGACCACACATTTCATCATACAATTCCTGCACGCGCGCTTTCAAACGGTCTATCTCCTCTCTTTGCATTTCGATGGTGTTCCTTTTATCTTGCATGTCGCCGGCAATCCTTCTTACTGCTTCCACTGGGTCCATCGTATATATATTAATGACCCCAGAACATATTCCCTGCAATGCTCTGATAGTAGGACCAACCGGCTGTGGTAAAACGCAGTTCGTAGTAGAGCAACTCCTCGGACCCTTTAGATACCGTTTCGACTACATAGTGTTATTATGCCCTACCTATGTGAATAACCGCACCTGGACAGGCATAGGCGTGAAAGATGACGACTTCTTCGTGGATATTTTGGACCCTAATGAGTTATCCAGCCATTTGAAGTTTTGGCATAAACAATTCCCCAAGGATACTCAGACACTCCTCATACTGGATGACATCGCCTGTGGGGACGACGTAAAAAGACGCACATCCGAATTAGTGAAGCTCGCCTTCAGCGGTAGGCATGACAATATCAGCGTTTGGTTGCTCTCGCAGCAGCTTACCAGCGTCTCTAAGCCCTTTAGGGAAAACATAGGCTCCCTGGTCGTCTTCTACACTCCCAGTCGGAGTGATTTGGAAACCATACTCTCTGACTACGGCGGCGAGATATCCAAAGAACAGTTACACGAATACATGCGGCATTTAAAAACGCACCAACATTCCAAAATGATCTTCTCTTTGAGGTTTCCCTACACGGTTGGAATCTATGATTCCTAATGTATATGGATATTGAGCAGCTCTTGGATGAAGTCCCCGTAGATGAAAGTAACCTTAAAGAACAACTTAACGTCCTGGTGTCATCGGGAAAATGTAAAGAAATGATAGGCAAAGAGTTAACGCATGAGCAGGTTAACAAGTTGTCAGAAGAGGAGGTAAAAAAGTTCCATAAGAGGTACGAAGCCGCCCTTGCAAGTAAGACCACGAATGCCGTAGCAGACTCCGCTATTAAGCTGGCCACCAAACTTCTGGGACTTGCACTGCCCATAGACGACGTGGAGGCGCTGCGGAAGGACATAAGTGAGGACTATGTCATATCCCAAGAACTTAAGATAACCTGCGGCTGGTTGTCTTTGAAGTGCGGTAAGTTAATGGCAGTCGCATCTTTGGGACTTCACGTGGCTCAACATGTCGACTTGAAGGAGGTACTGGTGTCTTGGAAGGACTACAAAAAAGATAAGCAAGTCGAGGAGATCTTTAAGGCAGCACTTGCTGAGGTACCTGATCAAGTCGATGTAAGTCCTTCTGAAGTCATTCACGGGACTTAGTCAAGTCATCGTCAAGTCATTCACGGGACTTAGTCAAGTCATCGTCAAGTCGTCGTCAAGTCATTCATGGGACTTAGTCAAGTCGCCCGTAAGTCACCCCAAGTACTTAGTCAAGTCGTAAGTAAGTCGTCATCAAGTACTTAATCAAGTCGTCTGTAAGTCATTATCAAGTTGTCGTCAAGTTACTATAAGTCCTTCAAGTCCTTAGATATAAGATGAGTGACACCGAAACAAAGGCGGAGGAAACCCCTCGAGAGCAAAAGATCACCAAGCCTAAATCTCCGGGCAGAGTCGCTGCGGGGAAGAAGCTCGCGGAAATGAATAGAAAGAACAAAGCCAAAAAAGAAGAGAAGGAAGAGGAAAAAGAAGAGGAATCCTTTTGGAATCCGGGCTACGTTATCGGAGCATTAGGAATTGCTATAGCAGCAGGCAGCCTCTACTTACAGTGGCGGGCTGCTAAACCAAAAGTGGAATTCAAGGCCGTGCACGTAACGCAGGAGCCTAAGAGAAGTAAAATACCCGAGATGGAATAAAACCTCCTCTCCTTGTAATATAATGTCGTTTATGAAAACCGTCGAAGATGCAGCTATTATTACTTCTATTGTCGCAGGTATTGGTTGGGTAGGTAAGAAAGTGCTCAAAGAAGACTTTACTGAAGACCCAAGCAAGAGCATTACGGGCTTTGCTAAGATGACTGCTGCAGTAGCAGGTAGCATTGCCCTTAAGGACTACCTACAGAAGGAGAAGTACCTGCCTAGGCCGTGAGGCCCTTATATATGGCAAGCGTATTGGTAGGTGGCGTCATTGCGGCTTTAGCATTCACGGGAGCTAATTATGGTGGTCAATATTTGGATAGATTAGTTAGAGGCAACAAAGGCGATGCCGAGAGGAAAAGGCACGACTTAGCGCTGGAGAAATATCAAAGGGACGTGGCAGCTTGGAATGAAAAGAGACAAGCTTACAGGGATTGGTTGGACAAGAACTACCAAGACAAAATGCAGGCGGATAAGAACTTCGAAAACACGGACTACGCCTTTAAACTTTATGCACAAACACACCCCGACTTTAGGATTAGCAAGCCTCAGTTTAAGAATTACTATCAGCCTTCTAAGAAACAAAAAGACAATGAGCTGGTCTTTGTAGGAGTCGCAGGGCTGGCAGGAGGCGCAGCCTTGGCGTATTTCATCTAGTGACGCGAAGCATGAGCGTCTAATATATAATGATCGTCTTTTTGGAAAGCGACAAGAATGACTTTACCACTTATTTGAATCCCCCCATCAAAGCCCATACGGTTCGGTTGGTCAGTTGCTCTTTGTACAATTCTTGGTATAATTTAATCGATGCCTTGGTCGTCGTACTTAAAACGCCTGGTAATTACCAAGGCGTAATGCTCCCAGATGGACATTACACCCCAATCACACTGGCAAAAGAATTAGCTAAGCGCGGTTATACTCTCACCACAGGATTACCACATGAAATGACTCTCAAACATAATCTTCCTAAGGATTACTCAATGACTTTTGGGAAGCTTGACGCATTGGGATCTTTATTAAATGCCCCAGGCAAGACGATTACCAACACGGCAGTTCCCGTAAGTTGGAAAGTTGCATCCTCTTACGAAGTCTATTGCGATTTAGTCTGCAGTTACAGCAACGGAAATCCCTCCCATCTTATGTCTAAGTTTTCACCTAAAGGTAATCCATTCGACCTGGTAGAATACACGCCCATTTCTTTAAACTATGACTTGCCTTGTGATTTGGTGGAAAGCATAAACATCACCATCAAAGTGGATGGAAAGACGGTGGACTTTAACGGACGTAAGATCAATCTCGTCCTGGAATTCATATAATGGGTCGCCTGGAGGACAAACTCAAAAGGATTTACTACGGACCCGAAGGCTATTGGAGAGGAGTGGCGGCTATCAAGAAACTCGCGACCGCAGCCAGGGTATCCGACGAAACGGCTAAGAATTGGTTAAAGAAACAAACTATCTGGCAGGTTTATCTTCCCGTGCCTAAGTACATTCCCAGACCCAGCTTTACCGTAAATACCCCTAATGAAGTTCATCAGGCGGATTTGCTTTTCTTACCACACGACACGGTGAGAAGAAAGACCTATAGATACGCTTTGACCGTGGTTGATATCGCAAGCAGATACAAGGACGCCGAACCCATAACCAGCAAGGATTCTGGGGAAGTCGCAGAAGCCCTAAGTAGGATTTATAAGCGCGTTTTGAAATGGCCTAAGCTGCTGCAAGTGGATGCGGGAACGGAGTTCATGGGCGTGGTTACCAAGACCTTGAAAGACCACGACACCAAAATTAGGAGAGCCGAAGCAGAGTACCACAGAGGTCAGAGCATCGTCGAAAGATTCAATAAAACACTGGCTGAGCGTCTCTTTGGATACCAGTATTGGAAAGAGTTGGAAGATCCCTCCAAACGTAATAAGGAATGGACACAGCGGTTTCCCCAGGTCATCGTGGCTTTGAACAACGAGGCGGCCAGGGCTACGGGAATAAAACCCAAGGACGCCATAAAAAAGAAGCACGTGGAACACAAGTCCTACGTCAGAAGTTCGAGGGCCGTCTTCCCCAATGAAAAGAAATTAGGTAATGTCACGGTCCGATATCTCTACGGGCCGGGTGAATTAGAAGGAGGATCCAAAAGAGCTACGGATCCTAACTGGTCTTTGGAAACTTACCAGATACGAAGCGTAATAGCTAAGAAGGGTCAGCCCATCTTGTATTATCTTCACGATGGTCCCACGCGCGGGTTCGTCAAAGAAGAACTGCTTATTGTATGATGTCCGAATGCTATCGTGTGCACTCCGTCATCACACATCCATCGCTTACCGTCAAATGCAGACAGTGACACCTTCTCCTGCGTGACGTTATGTATCTGATGACCATAGCTGCGCAGGCTGTTCATCTTATGCCGCTGTTCCTTGCGCGTTCGTAATACGTTAAGGTAGGACTCGTGGGTTATGTCCTTCTTAACCACGTATTTTTTAACGCCTTTGGCTTTCTTCTCCACACCGTCTAACTTTAGCACGCTGTACATCTTTGGTTTCAGACCCACGTACTCTACTATTGGTTTTCCTAACATCTCGTCTTTCATCTTCCCAATTACCTTCTTGTTTTTTGCACTGTAAAGGAAGTGCTCCTTCGGGTAACCGCTGGTGTCGTACTCGTCTATGTCTTCGACGCAATCCTGGTAGACGTCTTCCGTTTGCACTTCTAGAATTAGGGAGTCGGTGTCTGTGTACAAAAGGTGACAGCGGTCTCCGTACTTTGGCTTTAGTTTATCGTAGTAAAACTCATACATCAGCAGCTTCGATAGGTCTAACACTGTAAACCCCGTGTATACGGGTTTATTCAGGAGCAGGTTCGCCTTCTTCATGTGAATCACATAGAAGTTCAGCATTTCTACGTATCTAACGAAGCCTGGCTGTGACACATATGCTTCTGCTTCCTCTTTGGTGCTGACTATTTTTACGCTTACGCGCTTGCGGATGTTCTCCATTGTCTTTCCGAACACGCTGTTGTTCATTAGTTTAAATAGATTCTTTTCAAAGTCATTCTTAGCTGCGGTACGTTTCTGTGTGTTAAAGTCAATGTAGGGGCGCATCCAGGGTTCCTGCGTGAATTTTAGGACTCTGTGGATCTTCTTTACGCGCATTCCGTGGCGTACGTAGAACTGCAGGTTGCGGTAATGTACCACATACTTCGTTTTATCCATCAGGTTCATAGTTAGTTTCCTGTACGGTTTGTAACCAGGGCACATTTGCTTTTGCAGTGGTGATAGCTGCTTAAATGGTATCTCTATTGCTTCTGGTGCTAAGGGAAACTCGTCGTGTTCGTCGTGCAGGTGCTCTGGGTACTCCAGATCCACTTCTAAAACGTAACCCTTGCCTTCCTCCTTTCCTACCTGCATGTAGAAGTCTATGGGTCGCACGGTGTCCCATTCGAAGTCTCTCACAGGCAAGTACTGTGACATTGCCCAACCGTATAGATTATTTGCATCCAGGTAGTAGATGTATGTAGTTGGTTTCTCTGGGTCGTGCTCTACTAAGGGGTTGTTTGCGCGGGCATAGCGTCTGCTGGGCCCGCAAACGCCACCACGAATACCGTCTTCCATAAAGCGGTACATGTCGTATTCCGTTAGGAGATCCAGTTGCGCGTTTGTCTTCTTTAACAGCGCACTCCAGCTGAGTCCGGGAGCTGTGTAGAAATTAGCAGGATCCAATCCGTAGTATTCGATAGCCATCTTTCTGAAGCTCTGGAAAACATCTGCCAGCAGCACTACGTCAGACCTTAGGTAAATGTCGTGGTAATCCCCCATGTTCTCACAGGAGTACTTTTCCCACACGTCTAACGCATGCTGGTACTCCTCGTCCTTTATACCGGACTCGTTTAGGGTGCTGTAGAAGCAATCTTTGCTGGGTAAAGATTCTTGAAAGCGCTCCCAGGAATCCATGTATTCGTATGGGTAGACTCCTTTCCTTTCCGCTCCGTATTTACTGGAAATGGGGAAGTTGGTGTTGTACTTTACGAGGTTTGCTAAAGAGTCTGCCATGAATTGCTGTGAGTCTAAGAACTTTAGCTTACCAACAGTTACGGACATGTAATGCTCTTTGTTGTTGGGTATGCATTTGACGTCGGATCCGTCTGTTCCCTGAAGGAGTAAATGGGAGTCGTAACCGCGAAGGTTGTGAAAGAACACGGGAATCTCCATGTCTGGATTTACTTTGAAGTTTATATTGCATTTCCAATGAGCCGCTCCTCTGTATTTACCCGTGATGTGGCAGTGATCTCTAACCTTATCCACGTAGAAGTCTTCAACGAATGCTTTATGGCAGTGAATGCAGTGCGTGGAGGGCTTTCCTGGCTTCTCACCTTTCTTAGCATACTTCCCGCATTTAAAATGAGCTTCTCCTAGATACTTTCCATCTTCGTCCCACGCTTTCTTTTCTTGTCTTCCAAACTGAAGAAGCGTATGTTGACAAATGTGGCATTTCTTTGCCTTGTGAAATTCCTCCTGGTTCTTTTTGGTAAATTCCATCTTCTTTGGACGTCTTAATTGTTCTCTTATCTCCTCCTCCTCTTCTCGCAATGCTTCTAGAAACTTATTAGATGCGTTTTTACCTCGGTAAATCACGGGAGGGTCGGCCTTGCCGTCTGATCTGACTACTATGTAACCAAAGGAGCAGATCTCGTGTAATCCTACCTTATTCGTGGCACCACTTTTCTGCTGTTCTTTGGTAATCAGCGCTTCGAAGTCTGCGTATATCACGTAAGGCACCTGCATCTGCTTTTGGTGGTCTGCGTATGAAAGCTCTTTGTTGGCGGGCATCTGGATCCGTTGCGCCACTTCTTCGACTCCTCGACATATTTCGTCGTGGTTCTTTAAGGCTTTTAGGGATGTAAATGACAACAAGCAGCAGTCGCAGAAGTACTTTTTACCTTTGTGCTTAGTATGTCTGTAGAATAGTCTGCTAATGTGCTTAACCCATGAGTAATGTCCGCCGTGGTAGAAGAGATGTACGCGCTCTCCTTTACTCTTTGACAGGACTAACGGTACTATCGTCTGCTCTCTGACTCCGTAAACGTTAATTGCTAGATCGTTTATCTCCTCAAATATGGGAATGTCTATCAACTGCATGGGAAATTCCACACCATCCCACTCTAAATCATCTGTGGGATACTTACTCATCCTGCAGGGATCCTTCTCTGCTGGATACAGTGCAGACCTGATTGCCCACATAAAGCATCTGTTATCGTCATTCTTCACGTTTACAATAGCCTTCTTCCTTTCTACCCACACTGGTAGTGGTACGTAACTTCCTCCACGTATAGGTACGTACCTAGCCATACTTATCTCTATTCCTTCAACCTCCTCTACTGTCCAACCTGATCCATCTTTCGTGTAGTTAGACAGCGACTCCATTATTGCTTCTAAGGCTTCACTGAGTAACCTATCCAAATTCGTAGATTCTAATATCACTAACGACTTTGATCGCAGCATTGCTGTCGTCGTCACCTCGTCTTTTGATAGACTCACTTCTACCATTATACTTACTTTCAGGGCTCCTAAGTCTTCTATACCTTTTCGGAGCGTCCTTTTAACCTTCTTTTCTGACTTTCGCCAAAACTGTCTAACGTCAATCTCACCGTTACCGGGTATCGACACCGTTTCGAAGTTGCTTTGGGATTCCATCTATATAATAGGAAATATTTTATACCTAATACCAAGCACTTTTCAGATCGTCGTAGTCGTACTCACAGTCCTGACAATGCCAATACAATTTAACTTTCGTCTTGAACTTCTTACCACATCCGCAATCATAGCTGCTCATACACTTCGTCTTCATTTTCAAATGCTTTTTCAAATCCGCTTCTTTCTTAAAAGTTCTCTTACATTCTTCGCACTCCATATATAGACTAACATATTATAAACTTAAAACAGGGAATGCGGGTAATAACGGTAAAAATCGGAGAATTCACTTTAGGCGGGTAATCCTCCGGTTGTCACTGCGCTAGAACCCCCATTCCCTATACTACTTTCAACTGATAAGACCAATCAGCTATCTAAAAAGATTAGCTGGTATTAACTGGTAATCAGCAATGTATATCAGTATATGGGGACTGGTTTTAGAATACAATAAATATTTTCTCGGTAAGAATTGCACGAACTTCTAATGAGGTGTATGCTAATTTAGACGATTTTGGAGACTGAAAAACAATAATGGCCAAGAAATAATAATAATAATAAATAGTTTTTTAGTTTTTTATTATTTTTATCTTTTTAGCTTGAAAATTAGAGGGTCATTGTCCGAATTGCTAATGTAATTTTCTTTACTTCGATGAATATATCCTTTTGAAAGTCATAGTTGAATCTTTCTTTAAACTTATGATAGGCTGAATTAGGTCATTGAGCTAATATACTTGAAGCCTGTTTTAACTTCAAGATCTTACGGTATATAAAGCTGATTATTTATTCATTCTATAAACTG
>WHPX01000794.1:350000-402981 GCA_011057435.1 Actinia equina | reverse complement strand
ATTAGTCACTATCGGCCGATTCTTTTTTAAAACTTAAGTCAATAGCTAAACTTAAGAGATATAAATCTTCTTCTTTCATTTAGAATCAAAGAAGAAAACAACTTAGGTCTCCATCTCCAATAATTTTGCGGGGGGCGGGGGGAGGTGGGCCGGGCCGGGGTCGACGGGGCGCGGGGGACCGGGTCATCAAACATTCAACTAAGAATGAATTCAATTTTAATTTCCCAAAGATTTTCTCCAACTTCACTCAAGATAGCTTCTTAGAATTATTTCTCATCGCGAATGTGTAAAGTGTTTGTCAAGATTCGAAACGTTTTTTGATTGTTCTTTGGAAGACACAAGTGACACTTATCGAGAGTTGTTTGTGTTTTGTTTCGTGAACAATAAACAATAGACGAAAGCCGAATGTTGTGCTCTGTTTTCTTTTTGATAAGCCCAGCCGCCCTTAGTCCTACGTCAGACGCGAGAAAATCGACCGAGCAACGAGAGGAAAGCGTTGCACAGTGAGACGACACTGAAAGCGTGGGGGTGCTGTGCGGGGAGACTATAATGTTTCACGTACATGTACTAATTACTGTCTTATGTAAAAGTGTTTGTGCTACACAGAATGTTTTGTTCTGTTCACCCCTCTATTGATTTTTAATGACCCCTCTCAATCCTCACCATCCATCTCCCGGAAACATTTCCACCAAGTTACTGATGACATATACCTTCTCGCTTAGATAAGGGCCTAATTAGAACTTACTTGTATTTGTCGTAATGCTTTTCCCATTGACAGCGCCATGTGTCATTCTCTAGGGTATATTATTTGTTTTATCGGTGGCATGTGAGAATTAAAACACACAAGTACAACTACTGACAAAGAAATCTTAAAGTCAAAAGCGGGAAAAAACGTTGGTACTGAATGAGAGGGTGAGAAAATATTAAACCTATTGTATTTTAACAGCAACAATGAAACTGGTAACTATATACTAATGGTATAATATTACTAGTAACTAGCTCGCCTGACCGCTCTAAAAATGATGAAGAAGAGAAATAGCAGATGGATAGAATAATTTCACTTAATTTTCAATTTCAGAAAATCAATGAGAGCGAAACGAGCTAGACCTGTGGTGTGCAACGCCCTCTAGAGACTTGTTCTCACAACGGTATAAATGCCTATTGATGATTATATTATAAGAGCAAGATAGAAACAGGTACCTAATGCTTATATGCTACTAGCCCTGAGAGTTTACCGTTAACATTGATGAAAGTTAGTTTCAAACCCTTGGCAAAATAATATACATTGTTTCTGGAGATCGTAAAGGGGACGCACCCCCAATGCGGGTAGGAGCATTTGCACATCTGGGTCGTGGGGGTATGAAATTCTTTTCCGTGCGACTTAGTAGATATTAGCCCATCTGGCATGTTGATGAAATGTGCTGTCGATAAAATGTTAAAATTGTGTATTATTGGTATTTTTTTGTCCGGACGCTACTCACCAGTTACTTGGACATTGAGATGACACTAGAAACAAAATGAATTTGAAAATGAACATGATAATGAAAAGTTAGTTTTCATATGACTTTGCCTATCAAAAAGCCAAAACACACAAAAAGATGCCATGATAACTATTAAGCCTATCCCCTAAAACAGCCACATACCCATAGGACCATAATGATAATGCTATCATATAACTACAAACACAGAATGGCTAACTGCATGTATTTAAGCCAAGTTCGTTGGCATTCTCCATGTGCTGCGGATTTGAAATCATTCCCTCCCCCAGTTGTTGGTTTTCTCTCCAAATGCCTCGTTCAAATTGCTAAAGAGCATCCCAATTGTTTCATGGATTTTTTTAAAAGACGTTGATGCTTGACATTTAAAGCTTTGTATCAAATCGTTTGGGGTTTTACTAAAACAAGAGGTTCTGAAATACTCATTCTACACCCAGGTTTTAGGTTTCTCCCAGAATACACTAGCTTACTTAAATTGGCCACTAAAGATCATCCCAGTTGTTTCACGCCGATTTAAGAAGTTGATGCCCTTGATTTAAAGTTTAGTTTGATATCAAATGATTTTCCTCTAAGCCAAAGACTTCAATGAGTACCCTTACTCCAATCAGGTTGTAAAGGATTATAATATTTCTTGATCCTAAAAGCATTTTGTTATCACCAGTTGACTCTCAGTAGAGAACAAGCTGCATACAAAATGACCTCCTGCCAACCTATGCCTGACATACCATGTGTGATCCTAGCCCTTACAGCCCCAAAACAAATATCAGGCACGAGCTTGATAAACAAAGCCAGTGAAGTTATGACACATAGTTTATGCCTCTATAAACTAGTTTTAGAACTAACCTCCAAAATGTCCAAATATAATAATAATAATAATAATACTAATAATAAGGAATAATTTATATAGCGTCGATATCCTTAAGTTCAAAGACCTTTACAATATAAAAATGTGACTCAAAAAATAAATTTAAGAAAAGAATTACTATTTCTGAATAAGAGTGAGTAATAAACATGCCCATAATACATATCATTATCAACATATTTCAATTAAAATTCATTGCATGTCAATATATACATTACACATTTTTTAAAATTCAAATAACAATGAATTGATTTAGATTGGTTAAAATAGGTAAGATTTTTACATATTGAAAACTCGTGTGAATAAAAAGGTCTTGAGACCACACTTAAAACTGGAAATTGTTTCACAAGATCGAAGGGATGGAGGTAGGCTGTTCCATAACTCAGGAGCAGCAACTGCAAAAGCTCTCTTCCCATATTTCTTTAGCCTGAAAGGGCCTTTGGTTAAGAGGTTCGCTGATGAAGATCTGAGAGAGCGGGAAGGCATATATGCCTTAAGTAGTTAAAACTTAAACTCAGTAGATATCTAAAGTTTATCATATTCCATTGTCTTTACATTTCATATTGTGTTATGTGTTATTGTGTATCTTACTTAGCTTCTGATTATGTTAATGACACATCTCTATTCTTGCAGTGATGATACTGAGAATTCAGCTCAACATACATTTCATTCTGAGTTCACACAAGAGATAGAAACAAGGTAATGATCAGGACAGTATTGTCTTTTCCTCTTTCCTTCTATCTAGAATTGTCTGGTTTTTCATCTGTTTGTCTTTCTGTCTGTCTGTCTGTCTGTCTGTCCATCCACCCATCCAGTGTCCACTCATTTGTCTGTCCATCCATCTGCTATTGATTCTGTTCATTCAACTATTCTACTTCTGTACATCATTTGTTTGGCTCTCTGGCTCGCCTCCATCGATCCTACCATCCTTCCCTCCTGATGTTCTCATTCATCTCTTTAAGTGTATGTTTGCTACCCATTCCTCTGCCCATCCATCCATCAATCCATCTTCTATCTTTCTTCCCATGTTTTCTGTCTATCAATCCATCTAACATATATAATATCAATATTACTACAGTTCTATTTATTTTTCTATTTAGCCTTCAGAAAGTGTCCAACCTATGTGAATGTTTTAAAGTAGTACTAAGATCTCTAGATCTGTCTGGAATCCCTTTAGATGATAATGAAGATCCTGGTAAGGCATGAAAAAATTCAATAGAAAAATGAAAATACAATGATCTCTTGACAGTCACAGCTAAGTGAACATGTCCCTTTGTTACAACTTTCAATACCTTACAATTTTATTGACCCTCAAATTAAAATGATCATATAAATGATTCCCCATTTTACCAAGAACATTCCATCACAATAAAAATAATATAACTTCTTTGAAATATATTGAGTTTATTATTAGAATCTGATATTAGAAAACGTTTTCTCCGGCGATAGCTTGCTTTATAACCTGCTTAGGCCTAGGGCAAACGTTGAACTTTCCATGCACCGAACTCATTAAAAACAATGGATATCAGGTGATAATGAGGCAGCATTCTTGATGTAATTATGTTCGGATGCATGGATAGTTTGACGTTTGCCCTAGGCACTTATCTAGAAGATTAGTTAGAGCCTTGCATTGTCTTCCTTGTTTTTTCATTTTTATTATTGATGGTTTTCATTATTTCTTTTTGCTGCTTTAGGATGGATGGGCGAACAAGATTGGAAGCTGCCCCAAATTGGGTAGTCAGCTGATGCGACAGCTTCTTGCACATTGTTTTCAACAGACAATGGAAACTCGCTTGTCTTTGTGCAGAGATTTCCTTGTTCTACTTGGTGTTATAGAACGACTTAGCTCAAAGGTATTACTAAAACCATTTGACATCTGACTCAAGTTTTTTTATTCTTGCATCATGATTGGTTGGTGTTGTAAGGTTAGGGTGGTCCCTGGAGGTCCTTTTCAAGTAAAACTCTTACCAAGTCAGACTGTAATACTATTATAAAATTACAATGCTTGATGTAGAGGACAATGATTGGCTGATTAGCCAGTGTTCTACAGTCGTTTGCATCTAAGGGTTAACATTTGAAACTAAAACATGTTCTAATTGGTCCGCCGAAACTTAGACGCTTAGTCAACCTGAAGTGCACATTTGGCTTCTGTTTGGAATTCAGCCAGCTGCGATTTGATTTCAAAAGAGCAGGCACGCCAAATGTGCATATTTCCAGTTGACTAACTCCTATGTTTCAATCAACTAATTAGAACAGTTTTTAGTTTCATGTGTTACACTCTAAGAGGCAAAACCGCTGAAATACGGTTATTAGAAACTTGTGGACAGGTATTCTGAAGTTAATATAAAAATAGGCCTAATCTAAATTATTGGAAATTCAAATATTTTATTTTGGAGACGTGGTTTAAATCCTCACTTTTCTCAAGATGATCTCTCATCTCTTTACATCCCTCAAACCTGTGTTGTTGCTGAGAGTTGTATCACTGTTTACCCTGGTCTACCAAACTACTGGTCATGCCTGCACCATCAAATGCTGTGTAAGTAATAAACTGGTTGTTAAGTGGTCAGTAAGCAGTTGAGTAAGGTGTCAGTGAGTGGTTGGCAAGACGACAGTCAGTGTCTTGTAAGGTAATTGTCAGTGCCGTTGGTTATTTTAAGTTGTTGCGTAAGTGGTTGGTAAGGGTCAGTAAGCTAGTTGGGTAAGGTACTGTACAGTAAGTGCCGATATCGCAGTAAGGTGCAGTAAGTGGTGGGAAGCGTGTCAGTCAGATGGTTGGTGTGCGTAACACTCTCGTCGGGTGTCAGTAAGTGCGATTGGTAAGGTGGTCAGTCAGTGGGTGTTAACAGTGGTGTCATAGCGTGGCCTTGAGTAATGGACATTGGTGTCATGTGAACCCGTCATTCTGATTGGTTCGGATTGTTTTCCCTTTTTTGAAGCTTTGTCAAGCAGTGTGAGTCAGTGGATGTTAATAGGTACGGTACAGCGAATGGCGTGGTTCGGTTAAGTGGTTGGCAGTCAGTGGCTTGCCTTAAGGTGTCAGTGTGGTGGGCGAGCTGGTGTCAGTAAAGTGGTGGAAGGGTGCAGCTCAGCTGGTTCTGTTAAGGCGAGGTGGTTTGGTAAGGTGTCAGTAAGTGGTGGTAAGGTGTCAGCAGTGGTTTGTTCAGGGTTGGTTTTAATTTTGGCCGGTGTCAGGTTGGTACGGTGTCAGTCAGTTGGGTTGGGTTTAAGTGTGTATATTGTAAGGTCAGTCAGTGGTGTTAAGGGTTAAGAAGTGGTTGGTAAGGTGTTGGTTGTATACGATAAAATGTGTTGTTTTATTTTACATTCTGTTATTCTAGAAACTTTTCCTAGTAAGACTGCTTTAATTGTAAAATAAACAATAATCCAATTTATATTATATTTTTCTCATTGAATATTAATAGGTTAATAAAGTCAGAAGGTTAGTTTTTCATGTTTTTTATTTTGTTAGGGAATCAAATCTGAAGCAACTTGCGGCACTTGAAATATCTGATGGACTTCAGGCAAAGCAAGTAGAAGGTGTGTTTACACAATCATGTCATTTATCAATTATTAATAAACCTTTTTCAAATGTGTAGTTCCAAAAATTAAGACACCCCCCTACCTCCCAGAAATTCCAATTTGTAAGAGTTAATTACCAAGAACAGAGACAATAAGCCATATACATCCCGAGGGCCGGGATAACCTTTCAAGGTTAGAGTTGATGTGTTCATCCATTTACTGTATTTATCAAGTTCAACTTTGACTGAGAACATTGTTTCATAGTCACTCAAGTGAATTCATGAAAGGTCTATTGCATGATATATAACAAGACTGGCCTTGCTTTATTTATTAGGTTTGACCATGGAAATAAAGTCCAAAAGTGTCACTTTTAGATGAATTTGATTTCCCCCCCTGCTACTTTAAAGTTGCTTTAGAGTTTGAGCAGTTAACTTCTACTGTGGCTTTGCTTTTTCATCTGCAAAGAATAATTCTTTGGAATACATTTCAAGAGGATTAATTCTCCTAATCCTCTTATTTTTCATTATCTTTTTAGATCATCCCAACACAACTGTCCTGCAACTGTTCCTCAGTACCACAGGTGGAGCACAGCTATCACAGCTCATGTCAAAACTTCAACAAACTAACAAAAGTGTTGGCGGTTATAAGAAAGTCAATCCACTTGGTGTTATGATCAACCAAGCTGTTTATACACTTACTGGGTTACTGTATCCTCCAGAAGCATTATTTGGTTTACTAACTAATGATAATTTATTTCTGAAGTATGGCATTGAAAATTATTTAAGTTAGTCACTATTAGATACTAATACAGCTTTATTACAGATTTAGCATAATTTTAGACTCGAATACAAAGTTTTGCTCGCTGTGATTGGTTGAGAATGCAGGTCCACATCAGCCTATGGCTGCCTATCTTAATCTAACCTGCTTTATCAAATGAAAGTGTGTGTGTGTGTGTGTGTGTGTGTGTGTGTGTGTGTGTGTGTGTGTGTGTGTGTGTGTGTGTGTGTGTGTGTGTGTGTGTGGTGTGTGTGTGTGTGTGTGTGTGTGTGTGTGTGTGTGTATGTATGCATGTATTTGTGTGTGTGTGTATGTATGTATGAGCGATAATCACTGCTGAAGCGGTGATTACAGTATGAGGTTTCCAAAGTTTGCCGGAGCAGAAGTAATACTAAGACATTTTTATCCAGGATTGGAGAGCCTTTGGCGAATAATTGTTAAATAATACAACAAGCCTAAAGTGATGAAAATATGAAATAAGTTAATTTAGATGATATTGGATCATGATTTCTTTTGTTTCTTTGCAAAGCTGCCAGTTATAAGCATAGCCAACACAAACAGACTCATAACACTAAGCTGTGCTTTCTTGCTAATAGAGAAAATGTCTAGAGTGAGATATACTGCATTTGGGAGTCATTATCCTTACATCGTGTTATAAGCTGGCCTTCAGAAGCTGCCACCATTTTTCCTGAATTTCTCCTGACCAATTACCAGTACATGCATCTCCAGGACTACTGTCAGTTACTAGATAGCTGGTGTGATGACAGACAGTCGTACAGGCTGTTCTTGTGTGGTCAGTCCTATCTTGTTCTTGGTGAGAACTTCAAGGCATTGGACTGTTTTCTGCATGCCGCTGAAGGAGCAAGTAAGTGGTCTTTGTTTTGTGAAGGTAGCTATTAAAATAGCTAGTGGCTAACAAACCTGTGCCTCTAATTCCATGATCAAATTTTAGAATTTAGAAGTTAATTTTTGTGTAGGCAGCAAAGCTGGAGAACCTGGACTTAAAATACCCTCAAAGAACACTAAAAAAACATACGCCTCTCTACTAACATATGATACTGTATTGCTCATTTCCTTTGTTTAACAATAATGCCCAGTTGAAAATAGAATTTTTCATTAATATGCATACTGTAGTTGTGAGTTGCCCTTTGGAATTTGGCTTTCAACTGCTGCCAGTTTGAAACAGACTCGTACCCAGTCGCTTCTCTTGTCTTATTGATCTCACGCTGTAGTTGATGGGAAGGATTTAGTGAGTTCGCGGCATGATTCTCCTTCCTTAAAAAAACGTGAGTTATGACTGGGTACGAGACTGAGTTGGAAATATAAAAGGGAGCAACTGATTGATCTTGATTGATGGCAGCAAGAAACCAAATTTCAGGGTGCAGCTCACAGCTAGAAGTTCACATAAGATTAAAACTAAGATTAAAAACGTTTTACATATTTTTTTCAGGCATGGATGACAGGCTTATAGGAAAAGTTTTACAAGCAGATGTACTGGATGAAACTAGTTTGAAAGTTTTATTTTATGTTAAGGTACTTTGAGAAATCCTTCTGGACCTGGTTGTACGAAGGGTAGATGGTGCTACCCGATAATCAAATCTAGTCCAGTGGATAAATTTATTTGATAACAGTATCGACTTATCCACTGGATAAGGATTTATCCACCGGATAGCGCTATCCATCCTTCGTACGACCAGGCCCTGGAACATACACTGTAGACATACACAGAATACCACCACAATTGTTTCTGTGAAGCAGAGATTCACCCATCCTATTTAACGGTCCTGCCATGCCCCGTCCTATCTTATCCCATTTTTCTTACCTTACCATTGTATTCTGTGCCATCTTATATTTTTCTATCCCATGCCATCTTCTCCAGCCCTCCTATCAATTCCTGGCCCATTTTACCCTATCCATTTTTCCATCCTTTTGTTTACAACTTATACCATCCTATTTTATTCTGTCTTGTTCTTTCCCACCCCACCGCGTGTCATCAAATTGTTATCATCTGCCCTTTTCCTTTATTTAGTCAGCTCTATCCAATTTCATACTGTTGTGTTTTACTGTTTTTTTATTTTTGACATTAATTTTATGTTTTCCTATCTGTAATTCGTTTTTTTTTTTTTGCAGGTCATGCGTCTCTTTGAGCAGTTTGATGCTCCAGACTTGGTCATTTTTATTGCCAACACTGCCATCAGTATTGCAACTCCAGATGACCCAAACATTGTAAGATTTTATCCACTTTACTCATTACAATAGAGATTGTTGCAGTTTCGAATACTCCCGTTTCGAGTTCTCTGTTACTCAGGGTTAGCCTCAACTTTATGCAGATTATTCACGTGTTCCAGTCAAGGTCCGTGGAATTTCAAAGTGTTTGTATTGTTGAAGTTGTGCAATCTTTACTTTACCATTGGTATTTGTGAATGTTTAGACACTGATACGAGGCTACCCCTGAGTAAATGAGTCTGTAATCAGGGAACACAGCGGTTATTTGGAACTCGAAAAACGTCTATTCTCTGTTGCTCAGGATTAGCCTTTAATATGAAAAATAATGCGTTCCCGAGAAGTTCCATACTTACTCATCACAATAGAGATTATTGATTATCATATTTCTCACGCTACAGCCATGTTGACTGAAACAATAGATCTCCCCCATGTAGCCTCGCATTCAAGCGCTTCAGAATAAGGCTATGCGGGGTTAAACAAAGGTTTTGATTCTTATGGGAATAAAAATGACGCCGTGTGATCGAGGTCCATTGAATGTCAAAATATTTGTATTGTTGAAGTTGTGCATTCTTTACTTTACTTTTGGTATTTGAGAATATTTTGACACTAAATTGAGGCTTACTCTGAGTAAATGATTTACTATAATAAAGGAACACAGCGGTACTTACAAAGTACAATTTTTTTTACTGATACCACATTTCCCTCCCTTTTTGCAGCCAAACCTGTGGTCCAATATTTTCAAGCATCATTTACATCTGGGTCATAATGACGAGGCATATGCTGCCCTGACCAGTAATCCTGATCCATCAAGGTTTGTTTTCTCAAAGGATTTTTACTAGTAACGCCAGTCCTAAATATTACCTTAGTGTTCAATTTTCGTGACGTGTTAATTTAGAAATTTCGGAGGTTGCATATTTCGCGACACTTAAATTTCGCGATTTTGCGGAGGAAAACATTCTAAGTCACTTGAATTTCAGGCTTTCATTAAATATGAATAAATAAATAATAAATGAATAAATGGGATTTAGCAGTGGCATTTCTACAGAGTAGCGATTCAGCCACTGTAATTCCAATTGGAATTTAGAAGTTGATTTTTGCTGAGGGAGGAAAGCCGGAGAACCCGGAAAACCCTTGAAACACTGGAGAGAACCAACAAACAACTCTACTCACTTACGACACCGAGCTCAGCGAGACTCGAACCCGGGTCGCATTGGTGAGAGGTGAGCGCTCTCACCACTACGAAATTATATGTCATTCATTGACATGAATTTGTTTCCACGCATTCCTTTTATTGAGGATTAAATTCTTTATTTCTTTTTTTTTGCCACGTAAATTTTATGCAATTCCATAGTTAGTAGAGGAGTAATATGGTATTTTATTCCATTCTTGGGCTTTTGCAAAGTGTAGTGAAAACAGTTCTCTTCATGGTTCATAGAGGTCGTAACTGTTTTATGAAGGAAGCTTACCATACTTTTTATCATTTTTACTTTATCGTAAATCATTTCCTATTTATTCTACAATTCATATTTTTCGTTTTTCGTCCAGGAAACGCGATTGCCTTCATCGATTTATGGTCGTTTTATGTGAGAGAGGTCAGCTTCAGGAACTGTGTGAATATCCTTATGTAAACCTTCATGATGAGGTGAGAGATTTTTGTTTGCACAGCAGAAGTTTTACAGTTGCTTATGTGAAGCTTATGTTTAAGCAATGTTGATATGTTTTCCCATTTCAGACTGTGTGTTATTCCCAGGGACGGACCCAGGAATTTGAGAAAGGGGGCTGTAAGATTTCAATGTGTGATGAATCTTATACCTAGTCTCCCCCACAGCCGCTTTCAGAGTCGTCACGCAACGCTTTCTCCCCTACTCAGGGGAGGAAAGCGTTGCGTGACGACACTGAAAGCGGCTGTGTGGGAGACTATCTCATACCTTGACTAGGCAAAAGAAAGGGAGGTCCAGGGGGCATGTTCCGAATGAAATTACTTGCAGCCCCATCACCACCCTCCCCTCCCCCCCAACAAATTTCCCTTGATTCCCTTGATTATAAGATATTTTTTGAGTCGTATCCATATTAATCTACTTTATCAAGTGTTAGTAGTACACCAAAAATAATGCACCAGTTACTCAAAGAGTAAGAGCGTGCCCCTGTTTTACAACTGACAGGGAAGCAAATCTATCATAAATCAAAGTATAAATTAGGTGTTTAAAAAGGGAATAATGAATTACTGTAAGTAAGAGTTTATGATATTTTCTTGATCTATAAAATATTTTTTCCCATTAATAGTTCGTTGACATAATGGAATCCCATGCTCGTACAGTTGACATAGCAACACACCAATACTATGATCTACTCTATGCATTTCACGTGTTCAGAGGCAACTACAGAAAAGGTATCAGACTTTTTACTAGTAACCATAAAATTAAAGTTATTTAATGCATGAAAATGGAATATTTGAAGGTTTTTACGCAGCTTCTCTCATGTTCTCTCAGCATCCCGCACGTTTGGATCAGAGTATCTAAAACGAAAAGCTGTTTCGATTTCTTAATTTTATTATGGAATAAAACCATTTTGCTTGTCTGAACAGATCTCGTGTCATTTTCCTTGAATATTGTTTGACTCTGACCAAAACATTTTCTCAAGAGAATATTTTGTGGTCGTAGATGGGTGAACATTCCACACACACTGAATTTTGTTTGTAGTTTCTCAATTTTTTCTTTTCCCAGCGGGAAGTGTCATGTATGAATACGGTGGTAGACTTGGTAGGGAGTTACCAGGCAAACAAGGGTTACAAAAACAGGTAAGATACTGCGCATGACATTAAGCACTTACTAAGCCCTCTTTCTCTCTCTCTGTAACAGGGTATATGAAATCACACACTTTCTGGAACAGGGTATATAAATTGCGCTCGCTCTCTTGAACAGGATATATGAAATCACACACTCCCTCTGGATCAGGGTATCTATTTTTGCAAGCACTGGAAAAGGGTCTTTTTATATACGATCTTACTCTGGAACAGGCTATGAATTTCAGCTATTTTACTCTTGAACAGGGTCAGGTTTGAGAGAGCTCAGTGTCACATCCCTACCCTAAACGGGCAAGAGTACCCCCCCAATACCCCCTTCCCCCGGAGATTAACCACAGAGGGCCAAGTTAATCACTTGCGACTATCAAGTGTCATGCTCATGCTAAATAATGTTGCTTTGCTCTTACAGTCTTTGCATTATTATTGTATTGCAGGCCAAGTGCTACCTTGCAGCCCTTAATTCACTACGTCTAGTAGACCCTAAGAATGCATGGATAGTAACACCATGGGACAGGGCACAGAAGAAGGTAAACAGTATCAATAATTACTCGTGTCGTGTACAAAAGATAGCAGTGTTAGTGGTGTTTTGGGGATAAATTTAAAGGGGAAAGATTTTTTATTCAATATTTTGATCATACGCCGTTTATATCTTCCATAAGTGGCAAACCTATCCCTGATTTATAAGTCAGAATAGGTACCCTACCGCAAGAGTTTTCAAGGCCTGTTTACACAGACAATGATTTTTGCTGTGTCGGATTGGTGCCATCTTTTTCCCCGACCAAACTAGCTGCGGTTCAAATATAATCAAAAATCGCGCCTGTAAACTACGAGCAATTCTAAGGCGATTC
Organism: Actinia equina; assembly: GCA_011057435.1. Lineage (NCBI taxonomy): Eukaryota > Metazoa > Cnidaria > Anthozoa > Actiniaria > Actiniidae > Actinia > Actinia equina. The sequence continues at coordinate 390,450 of WHPX01000794.1, read as the reverse complement.
GCCGCTATATTGAATATGCTTGACCAGTGAATGCGATTTTAATTCCACTGGCCAAGGGCACTAGGACACCGAATGTGGTTGGATTTCTATAGGTTTTTTTTTTCCTTTCGATTATTTGAATTAAATCGACGTTATACTTGTTTACTTATCTTGTGTCCGTGTTCCTTCGTCCGCTGTTATAATGCAGACGTTTTCATTCCAAAGGTCAAACGGTTTGAATAGCCTATGAGCGTTACTTCTTTAACGGCCGTTCCGTACTTGACTCTGTTTGTACTATACCAACAACAACGCGACCGCGTGATGCTCCTTACGTCAGTAATATTCAACCGTCCAGAGTTAATATGGTTAATCAAATTCACCTTAAGTTCCATATAGGGCCTGTAAACAGGCCTTGAAAACTCTTGCGGCAGGGTACCTATTCTGACTTATAAATCAGGGATAGGTTTGCCACTTTGCCACCAGGAAGATATAAACGGCGTATGATCAAACTATTGAATAAAAAATCTTTCCCCTTTAAATTTATCGAACCACATTCGGTGTCCTAGTGCCCTTGCACTGGCAAAACTGCTGCAACGGTAATGGGTTGGTTACCATTCGCCCTGAATAACTCATGTCATTCCGGTTTTTACTTTACCCGATTTTCATGTTATAGAAGAATGACGAGCCGCCCAATTCTTCTCCTAAACGCAAACAAGGTGACGAGGATTCCTGGTACGGTATTGATAGACACAGCCGAGCACGCAGGAAGCTGACTGTCATGGAGATCCATGACCTAGAGAAAGAATACCTTCTAGTACTTGCTCGTCTACAGCTGTTGAGAGTCGAGGCTGATCCTTCTGAGGCTACTGGTGAGAGGTTTTGGGATTTTCTCTTAGTTACACTTACATCCTTTTAAATTGAATGTGGGTTCTCCACCAATTTGTGAGCACTGGTTTACGAGAGGTACCAGGTGAACTGACTGATTTAGGGTGCGATTACACGGAGCAATTTTCTCTGCAACTTGTCTCGTAACGGTGTTGCGACACAACTTGCATGGAGCATTGCAGCGTGTAACCTACAGCGCAATTTGAAAAAATGTTGCGAGACAAGCTCCAGCAAATGCTTGCGTCTCCGTTGCAACGTGTAAACACTCATGCGACTTGTGTCGCAACACTGTCGCGAGACAAGTTGCAGAGAAAATCGCTTTTTGTATTCGCGCCTTTGTAACAGCTCAGTTGTCTCTACTTTACAAGCTTCAGGTTTACTCCTTGTATACTATACACCCTTAGGAATTTCCCACGGCATGCTACAAAACTTTACATTAATACTAAGTAAATATGAAAATGTAAAGAATATAGATAAAAGATTAGAAGATCATGAAGCCTGGGGTGACGTCACAATCATTAACACATTGAAAGTATAAACCATTATGACATAGACGCAGCATTCAAATGAAGAAATATTTTACCATTCAACTATTCACTTATATAACAATATAAATATATAAAAATAGTTTAGGGATTAGTGACGTAGTAATCCCGGCATATAGTGACACAGTGAGAGGAAAAGCTTATTTTTTTAATGATTCTAAATCACCACACATCTTGTTAACTATTGTATAGGACCACCCCTGACTGCACAAGAGACACTAACCCTTCTCACCCAAGCTGGACTGTTCGACACAGCCTTCACAGTCGCATCAGGATTTAATCTCTCGAGAGACACAATCTTTGAAGGTCTTGCAGCAAGGTTAGTGATTAGTTTCAATTCCATTTATTTTCCATTTTTCCTTTAAAATCGTAGTCGTAGTCTCAGTGTGTCCACATTTCTTTAGGCTCAGTGTTTCAACTTGTTTTTAAATCTTCAGATGTGTGAGGCAATCCTATAATCTAGGCATGACAAGGTAGGGAATCTATGAGGAAAAGCCAGGATCGTTTTTTCAAGTAAATAGGAACATATCTCAAAAGACCTTTTGAGTTTCGTACGCAAATTGCCCATTTCAGATCACATGACATTCCCTTGAGAATTGTCCTTTATTGACGAAAATATAAAATATTTACACATGAAAGAATCATCTCATCTCCCAAGAGTGGCATCACATGGTCTGGAATTTGCACAACGAAGCTAAAAATGTGTATTACCACGTAGTTTCTTCGTGACCTTTGATTTTTCACGTTTCATTTTTCCTGCTTCGTCAGTCATGCAAAGAGGACGGTTTTTACAAATAACCCACAGTAATGTGTAACGAAACTTAATGTGCTTGTATCCAAGGGGATGAACACGAATCCAGCTGGAGTTTAAAAATATAGTGTAAAAAGTTAACTAACAAAATCGTACAAATTAGTGCAAAGTTTTGTAGGTCTACTGTTTACTGAGTTCTATTGAACTTCCTTATTTGTGCAATTTCTTACGAAGTTTTTTAAGAATATATGGTATGAACTCTACCTGGAAAGAGCAAAGTTATCGCTTACTTTGGAGAAACATCAGTTGATTATCTGTTTGCTGAATTGTTTCTCGCCATGATGGCTGATTGATTCGCGAGATGATGAAATTGGAAAGTGAAAAAGCAAATACGGGACGACGAAACTAAAAGCTCTAAAAGCTCACTTGTGTGTTTTGGATGTCTCTTGATTACGGTGCGTACTATTCCTACTGACTCGTACTTTGAACACTTTCTAGGTCGGGTGGTATAGAAGACAACGAAGCTTGGGACTGGCTGTTAGAAAACGACACTGGAAATACCCAACCAGCACGTGACAAGAGGTGCAGTAGGAAAATGACAATACCAACGTTTCTCTATTTCTGTATTTCTTGTTAGCTTCAAACTTTGCGTCGTCGACGTTCTCGCAAAATTAGAGCTCTTTTTATTTTGGCTTTGGCGTAATATTTTTCTATTTCATATCTCAGGGCTCGACTGTACGAAGGGTGGATAGTGCTATCCGACGGTTAAATCTTATCTACGCGATAACTGAATTTTTTTGGATAATTTTTGGACAACAGCATCCATGATAGCGCTATCTACCCTTCGTATAACTGGAGAATAAATAGGTGCAAGTCGCTACTAAAGAAAGAAATATAACTTTTAGAAAATCAAGGGTGGCGTAGGGTAGTCACCTCTCACCTCTAGGGTCTTAGTTTCAATTCCTTGATTCAACATTACATTTGAGTACAGTATGTTAGATCTCTCCCTTGATTCGTGGGCTTTTCTCCAGTGTTCCTTCTTCCGCAAAGCCTGTAAGAAGCCATGCGCTGTCTTAGATCAGCCCAAAAAGTGGTTTCAGAGCTTGATAAAACGTAAAGTTTTTTTTTTGAAAAGAACGACACCTGATGTTGAAAAGGATTTTAAGAGCTATGAGGGATATTTTGGTTCAAATCGTCATATCTACTTTGTTTCAGTGTGGCAGATCAAGCCTGGAAGTTACTGCAATGTTATCTTGATAAGCTGAGAGACACAGAGAATGGTCGTTGCTACTACAGATGTGTTGCTAGCAAGTTATTATCGATAGGAGCACCTATACCAACCTGGTTAATCAACGATTACAAGGTAAGACATGTGGCATCGCAATACGTGTTTCTTATTTCTACTTTGTTAATATGATTTTGAAAAACATAATGTAACAGAACGTTCCCTTGCCTTAAGTTTAGTTACATTTTGTTAATATATAGTACTTCTTCATCATTTGACTTGCAAAAAATCAACCAATATCGATTTGTCTCAAAAAGGGATTATTTCAGGTTATTTAGGAGTGACAGAGTGGTGGATGGACGACTTGTTGTTTTTTCCCATTTGTTGGAGTTTGCGTTTCGCGTCCAAAATAGCCGCCAAATGTGACTGATTCCCTGGCTGTTATTTGGCATGAAGCAAAGATGGAAAATATTTCAAATTTTTTTTTTTTTGGACTCTCCTTAGATTCACGGAGGAGTCTCCAGTTTTTCTGTAGAAGTTAGCTGTGCCTTATCTCTAATCGATCCTGAAGTTGTTACAGATAAATTATTTTTGAATTATTCATTCTCTGATGATATATAGGATGTCACAAATTATTTTTGAATTATTCATTCTCTGATGATACATAGGATGTCACACTTACCTTCATGTTACCGTTTGTTCACCGTTTTATCTTCTAGACTATCGTGCCTTTTTTCACTTAGTTGTCGTTCCCGGCATTCGTTTCCATTAGTTTACGGTTATCAAAGAAATTTTCGTACAAGTGAGAAACGACACCTCAAATTCTTAGTTGTACTGTACCCATACCGTTTCTTACCATACCCATGTACGTGTTAGGAAACATTCGTAAATAATAGAAAGCCATTTGAATGTTACGGCATATCGTTCCGTGTACCATGTCCCACACATGCGATAATCATTTTTTTCGGGGGGGGGGGGGGGGGGCATTATGATGTTACGGCATGCCGTACCGTGCCCTGATGTGCTGCAAGTCAGTACTCTATGTTTCCCATTCATGCGATAATCATTTTTTGGGAAGCCATTATGATGTTACGGCATGACGTACCGTGTACGGGCTGTAATAGGTACCGTACCTTTCCAACTCATACGATCTATGCCTAAGTGTACAAGATTTGGTGTCAGTTTTATTATTATGCTTTATTCATTCTTCATTCACCCTGTAAAACGTTTGATAGCCAAAGGCTCTTCAGTAATTGATTTTATTTCTACATAATTTCTTCAGAGGTTAAACCCTGCTGAGCTTCTTTACCTCTACGTAACATACGACATGTTGCAAGAAGCAGCTGATCTGGCAATTGAATATATCAATGCTGTTCTTGGGGAAGGCAAAGAGTATTTTGGGCTTAAGGTTAGTGCTTGATAACATGGTGCCAGGCAAGTGCTATACTCTGAATTACTTACCAAGCGATCAAAATATGTCTTCATGTAGAAAATATACTATTGGAAGTAATTTAGGGATTAAAGGGAAGGAGAGGGATAATGGACATTTGGACGAGAAATTGTGCTAAAACATTTTGGTGACAAATTTTTCTTTTTTCCCCAGACTGCTCTACATGCAACAATGCCTAGTGTATGGCTGCCGTACACTACCCTCGACCACTTACTTGCTGCCTTGGAAAGTGCTCCTGCTGATTCAAACTTAGCTGAGGTATACAATTCTTTGGTTTATTTCACCTCTCCTCCCTCCCTCCCTCCCTCCTTCCCTCCCTTCCTCCCTCCCTCCCTTCCTCCCTCCCTCCATCCGTCCATCCATCCAACAATCCAATGGCAGACTGTTCATGAATTGGTTTTGCTTTAATTTGCAAGTAAGCTTTTTAGGGTATGAGGCTATAAATCTTCTCCTAGCTGATTTATTATAACTCAAACATATGTTTAAGTAATGGCCTTTCCTTCCATCTAGATAAAAGAAGAACTTCTTGATAGACTGGACAGATATCATGAGCAAGTGGAGAGAGTTTCTGAAGACATGACAACTGCAGCTTGGAAAAGAGCTCAGCGAAGAAATGCAGCCGAGTCACTTCCATGGCAGTGAAATCGATATTGGCTTTTGTATAAACTTGTATTTTTAAATTATAATATTCTGCAAAATGGTTGACATACAGCTGCAGCAAAACCACAAACAACGACATATCTTTGAGATGATTTGGCTTTAATTTGGTAAACGAGGTCAAAAACTATGAACTATTCTCATTTTTGTAGGATTATGAATATAAACATTAATGATAGAAATTTGTTTAAATAAAGAAAAAACATAAAAAGTTTGAAGTAAGTTTTGTAGGTCTTTTTCCACATCTCATTATGAGGGTATTACCTATTTCACATCTCACTGATATGATTTATATGAAATGATAGAAATGTTTCTCGTTTAAAAGAAGGTACTCACATCATTCTGTCCATCATACCTCACTATACTAACCTTAGCCTGCAAAGCAGGCGTTCTTGTGGGTTTGGGGAAAAACCAGGGTTTTGGGGGAACTTTGGAATGAGCGAGAATTGAAACAGAGCAAAAAAGAAGCGAAGGGGGAGGGGGCGGAAAGGGGAAGAAGGGAATGCCTGACAGCAGCCTTTGTTATTTTTTAATCTTTGTTATTATTTTCCCCCTCCCCCTCCCCCCACGTTCCCTTTTTTTGCTAGGTCCCATTTTTCTCGTGGGCCCTTCGTCTAAACAGGAACTCCAAAACCCTGATTCTTCCTCTCAAATCCATCAAAAGAACGCCTGCTCTGCAGACTATACTAACCTATCAGAATGCTTTTGAATTTTAATCTGACAATTGCAATTGTGGCTCACCATATTCACTTTCTAATTTGGACAGTTCATTGGTCCAAGAGTTTGAAGGGGTTGGGGAGGGGGGAGGGGGTCGGGGAGGGAGAGGGAAGGTGAATGTTCTAGTTCAAAAATTACCAATAAATTTACAGTAACTACCAGTGGAGATACCAATTCTTAATAATTGATTTGCTGTTAATTCTTCCAACAAGCACACAGCAACTACCACTCCCTCTTTGCTCTGGCTTCCTTCTTGGAAGATGGGATTCACGATTCTTTGCATTTATTGGACAAAAACAGTTTCAAACATAAAATAGCTTTTCCAAAAGTTTGGATATCACTTGTTGCACTCCTAAGACATGGTGATAAGTGATTGTGGTGTGTGGAATGAATATTCTTTTAGTCTCTCCAGACCAGAGGGCAACCAAAAATCTAAATATCTACCTCATGAAGGGAAATGATGCTATATTAGTGGTGGTGGTGATACAAAGTAATTTGGATAACCAATTTCATGCTTCCTATTGGGCTAATGATTCAAGCAGTACTTTAATTTCCCAGTAGATCAAGTAGATATAAAATATTGTCCTACTGATGGTTGTATCGTTGTGTACGGGAATTGTCAGGGGAATAGTAGTCGTACCCTAGGATAGCATAAATTAAACTATAATAAATATTTATGTGCACATGCTGATGATACATCGTTTAAATATGACTAAAACATGAGACCACCCAATCAAATTCGCTTCGTGGTCTAAGGGTTAGGGTTGGGGTTGGCATTGTAGTAGTTTTTTGGTGCCGAATGTACCAAGTTTGATTCTTGGTGTCTTCACTTAATTTTTTTTCTAAGTGAGGAGAACCAAAATTTCTAAGTCCCACTCGTGTGTTCAGAAGCCTATGACAAACTTCGTTAATCCAGAGATTATACTTCAAGGGTGCTAAAAGGATTGCCAGTGCTAAAAGGATTGTATTTTAGAAGGGTTATAGTAAAATACCTTGAACTAAATAAAACAAAATGGATTTTATTAGCCATTCCAAGGTTGAGGTAGGGTCGAGTTGGCATTGCAGTGCACGTTGGGGCTATTTTAGGGGACATATTTCCAAAATGGCATCTATTTTGTCCCCTTAAACAGCCCACAGGCAGATCCAGGGGTGGTGAAGGGGTGGCTAGTTACCCCCTTTTGCTTTAATTTCTCAGTATTATCCTTAGTAAACCACCCCCTTTTTCTTGCATTCCTGGTAAAACCTTTGTAATAGACCTCCTTGGTTCTGACGTAATGTTGTCCCATTTCAGACCATGTGTCATTCCCTGGAGTATCATTTCTTTGTTTAAGGTTTGCACTCAGTTGCACATGAGAAGACACATGAATATGGATACAACTCAAACAAAGAATATTATTCTCAAGGGAATGACACGTGGCTTGAAATGGGACAACATTACACTCAAGCTCTCCAGAGCCGAGGAGGTCTATAGTCGCCCCCCCCCCCCCCCCCTGCTAAAATTCCTGGTTCTGTCATTGCATCCCCAAAATGTATACTGGACTCAGTTTTTGCCTCGACCTCAGAATGGCTAATACATGTGGTTTCATACATGTCATACACTTATTGGAGTCTAAATTTCTGAGATATGGATCTAAATTCTAAAGCTTTTGGGCCATAGCTATGGTAACTATGGGGAATCGTAGCCATGAATACAGCCCCCTTGTAAATTTAACATTAATCTATTTATTTATAGTGCTTTAATACTCCTACTGAAGCTATTGAGGAGGTTGCTAGGTGACACAAATCACCATATGGATTTTAATAATGACCCACTTGATCCCTAGAACTCCTAATCCTACTCCATTCCAGGGGAGGTTCAGAAAATTCTATTTTTCTGTATAATAAATAAAACATTTATTCCATAACAAATAAATGTAAGAAATTAAATATATGAAAGATAAATGATTGAATTGTCTCCATGTATGATATTAGTTCGTTTAGATGACGTAACTTAATTTGAACACTTCTTTGACTTTCTTCTTTTTATGCAAGCAATTTCGTCCTCAAGCTTGGAGATTCGTTCCTTTAAATCCTGAATTAGGTTTTCTTTTTCTCTAATTTTTTTCAGAAGAAAAGTTGACTCATTGCTGTTTGTTTTGGGACATTCTGATGATGCTGATGCCAAGCCACTCGACTCTTCCTTGTAGTTTTTTGACGACTTCATTCCTCGTTGAAGCGGGAAAATCGTCGGTATGTTGATCATATACGTCTTTTTACCTCCCTCGAAATGATCACTACAAACTCGATGGCCATTAGTTGGTTTGAAAAGACTGTTCTTTGATTTTCCGGGTTTTGCAATGTTTTCGATCCATACTTCTCGTAGTTTGTGATCCTTAGGGAAAACGTAAAAGCTTATATGTCTGTCTTTCTTGGTGTTGTTCTTGCAACCTGGAACACAGCACGTAAATCCACCCATACTTGACCTTCTTCGGCCAACAGCGAGGACTACAATTCCCATAAGACATTGCCCCAGATTCTGATCTTTTTATTTTTTTTCTAGAATCCATGTATGGGGTACCTGTGGTATACTTTTGACGTCATTCCGGTAATGTAAACTAAATCGGTCCTCTGAAAATGGCGGATGAAAAACATGTAACAGAAATCAAAGACATTCGTCCAAGTTCAAAGAATATTAACTGTATATTTATCTGTCTAGAAGTAGGTGAGTTAGGGCTTCTTTTTACTAAGTGCTCTCTTGAGTCGTAATTAAAAGGTTTCACGTGTTTTTGTGTAGGGAAACCAACCCAGACTAAAGATGGCCATACCGTTCGTTCATGTCGCGTGGCCGATAAAAGTGGTTCTATTAACGTATCTGTTTGGGATGAGTTTGGAGATTTATTGCAGCCAGGAGATATTATAAGATTTACGAGAGGGTAAGTTTATTGGATATCTAGAGAAAGGTATTTTGTTATTCTCATAACATGCCTTTCATTTGACAGTAGTGCTTCATAAAGGTGGGGGAGGGGGTGGAGGGGAGGGGATGGAGGAGGAAAGTTATATAATCTATACCTAGGGTCTAATAAAAAGAATATATCCTCCAGAATATAAAGTGATCTTTTTATAATCATTTAGTAATAGAATAGATATTGAAGTTTGATGATCAGTCAATGGAATATAAAATTTATGACCTTATCATTTGGTATTAGATCAGGGGCTGTGGAGGGGGCAGGGGGAGGCCATAGCCCCCCTACTTTTTCCCTTTTTTCAACCCCCCCCCCCCTCCCCCACTCATTTTTAGGGTGCTTGTGACTCCTGCAGATGCTGGTAATCAATTGCAATTGATTGGGATTGTCACATAAGATTTGTCACAGTAGTAATTTCTATTCACAGATATGCTAATATTTGGAAAGGTAGCCTTACACTATACACAGGGAGAATGGGATCTCTGGAAAAACTAGGAGAGTAAGTGTCTCATTCAAGCATGAAAACTTAATTAAGGGTCTGTTAAAAAAAGACAACTTTTATAAATCCCTCTTTGTGATTGGATGGTGATGCATACTTTATAAAAGACCACAGCATGCATGTGCACTTTCTATTCCATCATTCATATGTTCTGCTAATCCCTACATGCCTTATAACTGCACACAGCATGTGTGCACATTTTCTATTTCTTCAATTGATTGATTGACTGACTGATTGAACGACTGTCTGTCTGATAGATGGAAGAGAGGGAGGGAAGGAAGGGTGGATGAAGTTAATAACTAATATAATAAACTCTTAGTACTAATGATTTTGTTTCAGTTTCTGTTTAGTGTTCTCTGAGGTTCCCAATATGAGTGATCCTTCTTTAGACATTGTCAAGAAATTTAAGCAGGTAAAACTAACAAAAACATCCTGGCCTTGAGAACCAATCACATTATAAAGGGAAGGCATGGTAAAGACAGCAGGGCTGAGAGACAGGGGGCAGAGAACAACTTCCCTGGATCTCTGAAGACAAATCACCTGAAGTAATTCCTAAAGTATTGATTATTGTTTTGGTTTGAGCAAATTCTCTGTGTTTGAGTGGGGAAAAAACCTGGGGGTTAGGGGGATGGGGAGGGCATCCATGGTTTTATCGAAAACTCAAAACTGGGTGAAATTTGAGTATGAGAGAAAGGGTTACAGAGTATTTTCAAAGAAATAATGAATTTATTGCCTTGTGTATTACTTTGATAGCAAAGTGAGCAAGGTCGTAGTTCACCCAACTCATCAACCAACACTCCAAACACAAGGTCTCAACCACAACCACCCCAAGAAACCACCCCACCATCGAACAACCAGCACCAACCAGTACAACAGCAAAATAATTCACAACGATTCAACCCTTTCCAACGACCAGAGCCTATGGCACCTACTGTCACTAAGTCTGAGACCTTACGAGATCCTCGTTTGAGATCAAGGGGTAATAACAATAGTGATGGTAATAATAAAACTACTGCAACAATTGGAAACAGTAGTGGAAGTGGTGCTGATCACGGCTCCCGTAATGTAATTAATAGCAGTAGAGACCCAAGAATGCGCCGGTGATGTTATTTTGAATTCAGCCAACTTGTACTGTTGGGGTTCCTGTGTGGTACAAGAGATACTGTACTTGGTCTTTCCCCTTCACGTCACAGTATCACACCACAGGACTCCCATAAGATAGAGTAGCCAGCAGAGGGGGTTCTATTATTATTGAATCTAGTATTAGGATTAATATAATTATTATTATATTATTTGTATACAGGGTAATTTGTAGTGTAAGTTATTTTTTTAATACAAATATCTACTTCTGAATGCATCATAAAGCTGAAAAAAATATTTCACCTTATGAAAAAAGCTAAAATTAAGAAATTCATTGCTTGGCGTTGGCAGCTCCTTCAGTTAAAATTCAATTGCCATCATAAAGGGGCGATCACACGGAGCAATTTTCTTTGCAACTTTTCTCGCAACGGCGTTGCATGGAGCATTGCAGCGTGTAACCTACAGCGCAATTTGATAAAATGTTGCGAGACAAGATGCAGCAATCTTTGCGAAAAGTAGAATTTGTTTCTAGTTTTGGCACTCCGGCATAACAATACCAAAAAACAATATAAGCTTTACAATCTATACAAATGAAATATGTTATAAATTAGAATTACGAATCGTCACTAATAATTTAATTGTATTTAATTAATAAAAATGATGAATGAAACTCAGAGTGATTTTATATAACCCGTGAAAGAAAAATGACCATTTAGTTAGAACTAGTTGACAAAAAAACAATAGGCTTGGAGTCTAATACTAATATGCGTATTATTTTTTCACGGGATAAAATCACTCTATCAGAAGTCCAGGATATCTCTAAAATCCCCCGTAGTTTTCTCTTTTCGAATTCGTTTCAAATCATAGCTGATAGTGTGTAATTAAAATCAGAATTTAAAAGGAACAGACTGTCTGTCTGTTGTTCGTTGTTTAGTTGTTGCAACTGCGGGAGGATACAAGGGATAGTCCAGACACCAAGACTAGAAGGTTCTGTTTACTGCTGCAAGCTGCAAACAAATCAGTTAAGAAGCCTTTAAACATCTTGTAACATTTACGACAATCGCGAAACATCATTTGACAAGCACACTGAATGAAAAAGAATTAAAAACATCTTCACGTAGAAGAAAAATAAAAGAACACTTCCCGAAAATGGGTCTCTCGTTTGCGGGAAGAAACATTGGTAGATCCAGTGGTGGTCACAGGGTTCCCGTGAATTCTTTTACCAATTACTTAATATATTGACTTACATAAAAGGTTTCTCATACAGTAGGTTGTAAACATTTATAATAAGAGAACGCCCCATTCAAAATCCTCTCAATGTTTTAACATTTTATATAAAGAGGACTCCCCACTCACATTCCAGAATTTGCTCCTGTGTTGTGTGAATGTAAGCATGTTGTGGTACTGAAAATGAATCTTGACATCTCCCCCGCTCATTTTCCGGTGTGACGGACCGATCGCCTGAACCCCATTGTGTTTCTTTGTGACTTGCTTCAGATCACTTACAACTGCAATGTTGGTCTAACTTTGAAGCCAAGTGTTTGAATTAGAAACGAAAGCCCACTCGTCCCGGGGGGGTACTCCGACAGAATTTGGGTAGGGGTGTTCCGCTGGGATTCTGAAAGGGGTACCCTGCTTATGACAAAAAAACCCAAATTTGTAGACCCTGTTTATGACAAAAGATATAATTAATTGAACTGAGTTCCCGTTTCAATTATCATGTCATCTCGCGTATCGTTTTTTTACGACCATAATAACCAGTTTCGGTCAGTACGAAAGTAGAAATCCTGAATATGACAGGAAATTGAGGAAGAACTTGGAACTTGAGTGAAATTGCATACCCTGTTTATGACAAGAAGCTCGAAAAACCATACCCTGTTCAGCGGATCATCCCCGTATAGTCCATATATGGGAGTACCCCCCCCCCCCCCCACCCCCGGGCCACTCGTACTGTTTCACTTTGTTTGTGCACAGAGTCACGTCGAGAGTTGTTTGCAATTGCGTGACGAGCATGCGTGACTGATATTGGCACGCGTACGTGCGGCTTTGCACGCGTCCGTATTCACACATCTTTGGCATTATTTCTTTCACTTATTTTTTATTCGTCTTTTCCATTACCGTTTTCTTTTCTTTTCTATCGTATTTATATCCCTGTCAGCTATAGACTAAACAACAGGCATAAATTGTTTATTTTCAAATTCCAAACAACTTCGTGATTCATTGCATGCACATGTTGCAAGTTTGTTGACGACGGGCGTCAAGCTATTTTTAGCTTTTTTATAATCCGTATAATGCAAAATTATAATCTATTTATCTCAAAGTATTTTCATTTACGGAAGATTTTTACATCACTTATTTAATAGTTTGAAAGACTAAATTTTCCATATGTGTTTTTTATCTTCGTGCAGTGAAGAATCATCCTTTCCTAAAAAGAGAAAGAAAGAAAAAACCAATCACATTAAAAACACTGTTGAAGTGAATTTGAACGACCATTCATCCAAAAAAAAAAAAAAAAAATTACATCTGTAACTCTATTGCGCAATAATTATGTTATCTGATAACTCAGGAAAAGGAAAACAAGAAAAAAAAAAAGAGAAGACAAAATGAAATGAAATAAAAACGCGCAGTTCCATCGTTTTTATTACCTCGGCCCTGAAATTTTGTTTTGCACGTTATTTTCCTTTAAAAACTGTACGATAGGACACTATGTAGACTATGTGGGAGTAGCGGCCTTTCTTTCATGCCCTTTTATTTCCTTGATAAAGGTACTTTTATTTCCTATCGCAAAAATTGTTTACTGGCTTCCCGCCTTGGTGACCTAGTAGTAAAGTTGCACCACGTTGCAAACATTTTCGACGTATTTTTGCAAGAGTGAAGTGTTCTCGTTCGTCCGCCGTAATCAAAAATCTTCATAGCAAACACAGCAAAACAACTGTACGGTAACTGTCCATCTAGTAAAATTTTGTTATCAACTTTATGCAGCCTAGTGAACATAAAATAACGAGGTGGCCATACCATGCACCAAACTCAAAGTAGCAGAATTCTTAAATTTTTAATTAAGAAAACCCAATTCATACCATTGATCAAAAATCTAAGGGATACAATGATTTTCGATGTTTTTTTTTTCCTCAAAAAGTTTGTCAACACATTATCAGAAGTTAATGCTGAAGACGTAAATGAGGTTTGTACTCTTCCCTGGGGCCGATCGAAGATAATTTATTCTGATGTATGCATTATGAAATGTTAATAAGTCACGTAGCCAGTGTCTGTGTCTGTCAGATCGACCAAAGGTACGTCAGACGTAAGTTGAAGTTACTAGTAAAAATTTCGAAAATTTGCCAGTGATCAGAAAAACTCGAGGTAAAAACCGAATTTCTTTGCACTAATAGGAAGAGTGTGTCCAAGGTAAGTAATTCCAAACGCGATATTCAGGAAAAGTGTGATTTAGAATCGAAAGAAATTATGTCGAAGATTTTTAACCAGCCTCCATCTTGTTTTTTTCTCTCAAAGGGACACCGAAGGCCACGGTTTTGCATTACCGAACAAAGTGAGGGAAACATTCGCTTAAATATTGATAAAAGCGTTTTTCGAAGCCTTAAAGCCAATCGTTCATAGTCCTTGGCAGAGTTCTAAGACTGTGTTGAGATTTTTTGAGGCTAAACGAAAGTTCCAGGTACAAAGCGAATCGATACTATCAGTTCTATATAGCAAGTGTATATGTTTGCGAGTAAACTCGAATCCAAGATGACGTCCAAAGCACCAACTAAAAACAAGTAAGTGGCACGAATATCAATCTTTCTGCACATTAAACAATCATTATTTTTACCTTTGGTGTTAAATGATAATTATATTTGCATTTAAGTTTGTTGCGTGTGTTCTAAAGTCTAAAGTGTGATTAATAGTGTTCAACACTCGCTCGACGTGAAAAACGCAATATTAAGAATATCACAAAATGAAGAATTTAACCCACAGTATATCTCACTATTCGTCATATGACTCTTTGATTATGCAGTCCAAATTTAAAGAGATCGAGACATACGGAAAAAAAACGTAAAAAACAACGACCCACAATATTGCAGTTTCATTCGTCCGTGTACAAGTACCTATGTAATGGCCTCACAGCTCGACCTTGGTTGCATTCTTCTTCTGAAAAAACACTTCTAGGATACTAAGTTGCAATACTTACTGCATAAAATCCAACAGTATTGAAAAAAGATATTTATGAAGTCACAGAATAATAAGTTCCTTGGGCAGCTTACTAATTATCATCTATTTCGTTCTGTTTGCGTGATAAACTCATAGCTTTAACGTTACCTTACGGTAATTCTACTCTCTTCGTTTTAATTTCGAGCTTGGATGCGTACAGATGAACTAAAACTGTATTTTATCTATTTTGCATTGCTAGAGCAAATCGCGATGTTCCAACATCCAGCAGATCACATTGCAACTTTTAAAACTATCAGATTGAATTTGAGTTGTCTTTACACCACGTGAGAATGGGTGTATTTACCGTAAATTAGTAAGGAACTATTAAACTTATATACAGTATTGCTAGATAATGTAAACCTTTTGTTTTAATTATTTTTTTTGTTTTTGTTTTTGCTCTTTTCACGCGTGCTATGATTAAGTGGTTATCATTAAATCTAATCCTTTCTCCTTCTATATTTGCAATTAATTAATGGCACTTCATTTACAGGGTTGCTAATGCAATAAAAGAAAAGAAATCCTGAGAATTGTCCTTCAACATCTGCTTTCGCAATCAATCAGCAAAGTGAAACTAACAGGATTTATTTAGGAATTGCGAAATAGTTCCAGACACATTTTCTTTTGCTTTGTGCAGGGGTGTATTTTGCATTAGCAATATTGGAATCCAACCACATGAGAGAATAGGATTTGACAAATATTAACACATGCAATTAGCAAACATACACTCCTCTCACACACCTCCTTTTAGACAGCAATGACAGTAGGTAGTCGTAATGACTGATTTTTTGATTGGTCTATTGTTCAATGGAAATGGATGTTTAACCATCTATGAAAATATTCAACTGACTGTGAAAGATAATAAGATTCAACAAAAAAATGTCACCACGTGCAATTAATATTAGCACGTATACACTCCCCCTTGCACACCTCCATGTTAGACAGCAATGATATTACATAGTCATAATAAGTGATATTTTTGATTGACCTGCCGTTCGTCTGAAATGAATTAACAAATACATAATTTGTACCTTCTTAGTACAGAATATGTGCATCTTACTTTCATTTTCTCTTACTTCATCTCTTTCTCAATGAATATTATTTTTTGCACATCAAATGCTTTTGTTTTTAAAAATAGACAAAAACCTAAAATGTTTAAAAAATAACTTTTTTCAACATGACGGCCCATATAAACCTTACTTATGGCTGTTTATCTCTTGTTTCAAATAACTACTTTAGAGTATGAAAAGCTTTTTATTTCTGCATTTACTGATCACGACTATTTAGAGAAAGTGCAAGGGCAATCAAGGTGACTTTTCATGGGTTTCTTTCAAACCTCTGTTGTGCCACATCCATTTGTATTTTGTTTCTTTTATATATGCTCTGGTACAAGGTATCATTCAGTTATCTTTCATGTATTCTTTGAATATTTATCAAATATGCTTGACAAAATTAGAATTTCAAATTTTGTTAGTGAGCTATCTATAACAGCTGTTGTCAACTAAAGACATTATTTTTTGAGCATCTTTAAAATGAGCCCAAACTTTAACCAAACCTGCCGCTCGAAGAATTCTTTATTTTTATTAGCGCAATTTAATAGCTTAATAACTAGATACATTTATTCCATAATTCATTTTAATTCCTTCAAAATAAAAGCTAAATTACAAAATAATGCAATGTTAGGCCAAGTAAAAAAAAGTCATGTTTATTGTCTGGATTTCTAAAAAAAAGAGTGCGGTGGGTTTTTTACTTTATTTACTGACTTTCTATTATTAACAAGAGTACCGAATTTCTCTTTGTACCAAATTGAGGGAGACTTGGTTCGAAATGAAAGTAGCGCCTGTTACTTTTTTTGTTTCGATTTTTAAAAACTAGGTGGAATGATAAAAAAAAACAACAACAAAGAATGGCCAAAAAAAAAATAAAGCGGGCGGGGACGATAAACATGTAATTATTTTTACTTGGCCTTAACAATTTGATACTTTTGGAGTCGGTTGTTTCGATAGACTGTCTTCTTTTTTATTTTCTGGATGTTTAATTTGTAATCATGTCCAGTATTGACGACTATGACAAATTGGTATTCACAAAACATAGCATCTCACAAAAATATTTATTCGCTAGAGTCTCCGATCCATAAATTAAGTTGTCTGTGTCTCAAAATAAATTTGCATGTCTTGTGTATATGGTTTCATCCAAGTATTGCATTGACTGTTTGTTACTTCAATAATTTTTCCAGGGAAATCCAAAAGAAGTGCAAATCCAGAGATGCTGCAAGATCCCGCAGAGGGCAGCAGAATGATGAGTTTATTGAGCTCTCGCATCAGCTGCCACTGCCTGAGGCAATATCAGGCCAGCTTGACAGGCTGTGCATAATGAGGCTAACAAACAGCTATATCAAGATCAAAAAACTACTCAACTCCATGATGAATCAAGGTATGATTCAATGCAACCATCAGACCCCTTATTGCAGCACGTCAGAATACAGCTCAATTTGGAGGAAATAATAATAGGTTTCCAATTCTCATGAGATTAAAATTCTTTTATTATGTCCTCCAAATTGAACTCCTTTGACGTCACATACAAGGCCTGGTCTATTTAACTAGTAGTTAGATAATTTATGAACTAACTACTTTTCATTTGCCGAGTTTTATCAGATCTTTGGATGCCCTTTAATTATCTATTGTTTCTGATGCATATTCCACATTATTATGAAACCTATATATGACTGATGTCTGAACTGGACCTGAGTTCTACTTACAGGACTTATGATAATGGCCAGTCATTAGACAATGTCTGGCCAGAATAGACAGTTTTCTCAAGGTTGCATGTGCATCCACCTTGACGGGCCACAAAACTGAAAAATGCAAATTCAGTAAAATTGAGAAGCCAGTTTTATATTTTAAGAGAATAATCGATTTGATAAATTTATATTGAAAAATCTAATAGATATGTATGTTAATTCTCATTATAAAGTTCCTGTTCATGTATTGTGGCCCCGTCAAGTTCCTTAAATTTGGATGCGCACTCAACCTTGAGAAAACGATCTATTGGAAGTTATCCGGTCAAACCTTTTTCCTTATTGGTCATTTTGACCAGTAATTTTTGGTATTAAAGAAAGATATTTTCTGGTTTAACCCCCCCTCTTAAAGTATTAGGCAATAATGGGGTAATCTAGCTTGAGTTATATTATTTGTCTAAACAAAAATACATTTTCCTGTTATTCTGGAAAATCTTCATCTTCATTATCAAATAAAGTTAAAAGAGTGATCATGAATAGAATTATAAACATAATAAAAACAATATAATGTTCCTAGAAAAAAAGATCGACAACACATAAGACAACAAATTTCCATTCACCACAGAAATATTGGTATTACAAAAGAAATTTGTTATTTCAGAATTTTCATAAACTTACTTTATTTATAGTTTCATTTATAGTTTTAAACTTAAATAATGAATTACAATAAAGTTTATTTCAGAATTTTCATAAACTTACTTCATAGTTTTTTAGTTTTTGATTTTATAGTTTTAAACTTAAATAGATAGAAACCACCTGAAGATTTTTTCAAGGCCAGGAAAATATTGAAGTCTTCATTATTCTTGGCATGTTTTCTAATACTTTAATTGTTCAGATGATAATGCGTAAGATTTTTACTGATAACATGATGGTATTATACTAATTAGTTTATCAGATGTTTCAGTTACATATTGTATGTTACAAACTTGTACGTGCTATAACTCATGCAGGCATTCATTTGTTATGTAATAACCTAAAAATGGAGGGATTCATAAGCTAAATGATAATAGATTATTTTCAAGTAGAGATTTTATTTAAATTACATGAAAAAACATTTCATGTTTTATATATTTTTTTATTGTGTTAGATAATTTTTTAATTTTAAGAAAAAATACTTTAGAGTAAACTAGTTTGATCTTGGTCAGTGTTAAAGAATATATAGAGGATATTACATGGGCGCGCAGAGATACAAATTTTATCTTTGAGTGTTGAAAAGATCTTTCAACACGAGAAGATAAATTTCATATCTCCAAGCGCCCATGTAATATTCTCTTTATTATTTAATCATCCATAAAATCAACTTAATAAGCCTTTTATTATTATAAAAAGTTTTTATTTATAAACTAATAGCATGGTAACGATATTTTCACATGTGAAAATAACATGCTTTTTTTTTTTTTTTTCACATGTGAAAATATCAGATTTTTGAAAAGGAGAAATATAGGTATTTTATGGATAATTATATGATAAAAAAAGCATAAGCAGTGTCCAGATATAATTTAAGTCATTCGTATACTGTATAGAGAAAAATATATACTCATTAGCTGACATTTCAGACGTCAGATTCTTGATGCATCATATGTTATTGGGGATCAAATTTGTGAAATGATTAGTTTGGTGCAATAAATGTTATTTATTTTTGTTTTATCATTAAGAAAATATTATAAAGATACCAGATTCAAACGAAAGTGCTAAAGCAATCAGCTATCATCACCATTTTTGGCACAATTAGATTATAAACTTAATAATGTATATACTAGGCAAGAGATTATCGAAATAGAATCCTGTGACCTAAGTTTTTGTATCTGTTTGAAGGACATGATGGCATTTGATATTTGATAGCATGTCAGTTGTGGGAAACCCTGGACATTTTTCTGTTCAAGATTTTTTTGAAAATCTTATTTAGGGATGGACCATTGGATAATTGAGGGGGGGGGGGGGGGGGGGTGCAGGAATTTATGTTGCCTGATATTTATTTTTTGTAACAACCCCTGCCCACAATGTTTTGTGTGTTCCATATTTTTTTTACTGAAAGGAGAGGTGCAATATTTTTTGAATAGGTGTTCAAAATGCTTGCTCGATAGCTCAAATTTTTTTTGGGATTTACGAAACCCCCTACTCAAATTGTATAATGGTCTGTCCCTTATTACATAAGGCTATAGAATAAATAATATCTTTAATTTGTATCATTTTCTTTTGATTTAAGTCGACTATTGGATTGTGTTACATGCATGAAATTGACTTACCCATGTAATATCCTCTATTTTTATTATATTGACAGTTTATTTTCTTTATACCAGATATCAGACAAGTACAGCAATTGAGTCTGAGGGGATCATCTGTTTATGACAAACAAGCTTTAGAGGTTGGTATAATAAAGATCTGCGATGACCACTGTTATTATAGGGGTGCCACAGCAACAGTGTTGTAACATTGAAAAAGTCCAGTATTTCTCCTTAAGAGGGAATTTATTTTTCCTGTTAATTTTGCATAACAACTTCCAAGGCTGTCATGATCCCTTGTAGTAAAAAATTGTTATCCAGGGCAGATCCAGGAACCTGAGGAAGAAGGTGATGGAGAGGACGGAGATGGAAGATATAACTACTAGACGAATCTCACATCATCTAATCTCAGTTATGCAAGACATAACCATACAAAACCAGCAGGGTAGGGGTTAACAGTCCCTAATTACTAAGCCTTTCAGACACAATTTGGTGACTATTGCTTCCATAAGAAATAGGAAACAACTTGGAAGTTTTACATGGGGAGTAGAGGTGGATGAAAGGAATCTTTAGTGCCCAATTCATAATCAGAAGTTTGTAGTGACAGTACATCATATAATGATGTTTATATGTTGTTGTTTTAGGCTATGGATGGATTTCTTTATGTGGTGGCACCTGATGGCCAGTGTTTGTATATATCAGATAACATTTCCCACTACATGGGACTCTCTCAGGTAATACATCTATATTCTTGACTACTGTAATCAAACATACTCTTTGCATTTACATTGCCACATACAGCTTGATGTGGTGCTGTTAACAATGGATGCTAATAAGAAATCTTTTGTTAACTGCCACCAGCGCTCCCCCAAGAGGCCGCAATGATGTAACATGCAATCAAAAAATTGAAGCAAACAGAGGCATAGTGACATGATAGTAACTGATTGTTTTGTTCTACCCAGCCCGATTAAAGGGTTAACTAGCTAACCTTGAAAGACTATCTGTGCCTGAATATGTCATAATATTATAATTGTGCTTGTGTTGCTATAAAATCAAGTCTTAAAGAAATAATCCAGCTAAGTGGTTAAATGCTCATACGTTTATTTAAATATTTGCTTTGCCTTGATTTTGACCACACCAATGACTGGCCAACAGATGGTCAAGTGTTGATTGACACTGTGTACATGTCTTATTGATGTGCACAAAAGGTTTTACCAAGTCCTTTTCAATTCATAAAGGCTAACTTTATCAAAGTTCGATTTACAAAATCATTTCATTAATCCCCAACTTAATTGATAAAAGTCACTTTTTTTAAAGTGTCATTCAAGCGCTTATTGGCACCACGAGGTCATTGGGTGTCCAATTCACTTCTCATTAGTACTAATGTTGTTAACCTTTCAATATTCCACTGATCATCTTAGATTGAAGTTACTGGCAACAGCCTTTACAAGTACGTTCACCCATGTGACCATGAAGAACTAGCCAATCAACTGGGAGGACAGATCCCGCTAGAGGACATGGAGATCTTTGATGGGTTGTTCTGTTCAGATTCAGTTTTTATGATGAGTAACCATCTCAAAAAAGGTTCCAAGAAGGCTAAAGATATCAACCCACACAGGTCGTTCTTCCTGCGCATGAAGAGCACCTTGACTAGCAGGGGAAAGAGTGTCAACCTGAGAGCATCAACCTACAGGGTAAAGACTTCCTTCCTTTGTTTGGATACTAAGAAGCATATTAAGGAAAAGAACACTTAGCATTGCTGTTATTGGGATATCGGTTAATGTATTAGCAGGAAGTGGGAGTTTTTAAAATGTTGATTGAATTACACTTTAAGAGGACTTTGATAGAGTAAATCATAACTTGAGCCAAGAGTTCTAGTTAAGTTTTTTTTCAACTTTTTATTAAACTCGTAAAAAAAATTGTATTGCAAATTTTCATTTTTTTTTTTGCAAAGGTTTGAATAGTAAATGTCATAAAGGAGAAGAATTGTAGAATTGTACAAACTGATCTATATAAATTCATAAGTTCAAAATGTTTTTTATGGTGTCTGTCTTCAGGTTGTCCACTGCACTGGTAGTATGAAGTACACCGAACGTATTGGTGCAGATGGTAAAAAAGAAAATGTCCCTCTATTCCTCGTAGCCATTGCTGTACCACTCATGTTTGCTACAACCTTTGAAGTACCCCTGGACAGAGGGACATTCACAAGCAGGCACATGCTTGACATGAAGTTCTTGCAGTGTGACGAAAAGTAAGTCCATTTAAACACCGTTAGACACCTTTGGAAACGCTCTCGCAAGGGCGCGGTTTCACGCGAAGACACGCAGCTTGTCTCGCAGATTCTTATGGCTTCTCTTGCGCAAAATTTTCTTTTAAGTTGCAGAAATTAAGTGGTTTTTTTTTACGTTTGATAAAAACAAACAATTGCGTTTATACTTATAGACGTGGACTTGTAGTTTCTTATCTTTTTAAAGATAAAAACGACTACAAATAAAAACGAAATAGTGTCCTAACAAACCCGATGGAAGTGGACATCATAAGTACTATTACAGTCTGAGCACATTCGAACCGTGAAGACCGCTTCGAGTTTATTTCAGGTTATAATTTGAAATACACCGAGTGATTAAAATAACCAAACGATTGGTTCAAGGGATTAATTTACATTATGCATTTTTAAAAAGTGTCAAAAAAACTCGTTTTAAAACTTTTTTTAAAGTGTTGACGGTTCGAGTTTCCGCAATATATCGGAGAATATATCTATAAAGCCACCTTAGATGGTCTAGCCGACTATTTAGACAACACTAATTATAATGTGATCAAATGATGTAACATGTGCTCCAGAAATCGTATCGTCTGAAGGTATTCATCAGATTATTTGAAGTAATTAATTTCAAGATCCGAAGACCTCATGTAGTTAAGCGAAAATATGTTAGTATTACTGCTACATGTGCAACATTGAGTTGTACAAAACAAACGGCAAAATAAAAACAGCCATTGTCTGGGCTCGCTGTGTGGAGCAAGATATTTTTACGGTTTTAAAATATTCCAACCTAGTCTATTGACGAAATTTGTTCTGGTTTTTGAGAATCTTTGAACCATGTTAAATGGTGCATGACAGGTCAATTAGCTACAGGAAGTTTTTTTTTTGAAAATGATAGCACAGTTAGCCTTGCCCTTGGCCTTTGGCAACAATATTAGCTACGATTTTTGCTGGCTCATGCTGACTCACGAAAACGTGCCTTCTCTCACGTTAGGGCCTCCAATCTCCTGGGGTACTCTCAGAAAGAGTTGATCGGGAAGTCCTGGTACAACTTTCATCATGCAGCAGATTTGGACAATGTACTTATGACCCATAGGCTTTGTAAGTAACAGATGTATTAATAAATAACACGTTTGCATGATGGCGTCATTTGACTCCCACTACCAAGATGCTTCGCGAATTTTTTTAATATTTATTTAAAGCCCCGTTTACGCTAGCGATTTTTGCGGCGTTTTTTTGCTGCGATTTTTTTGCGATTTTGTCCATAATAAATAATGGTAAAGAATGTACTCGTAAAGTTTTTTTCAGGATACCAAGATTTTCCTAGACGAATGTCTCTTTTGAAGGATGAGACAAAAGATTTCATATTTTCGAAAACTGCTACAAAAATCGCAGCAAAAATCGCCGCAAAAATCGCTAGTGTAAACGGGGCTTAAAAAAGAGAGAATAGTAAGACAATATTGGTGGTAAAAAACTGAACAAAAGAAAGTGCGCAAGGGAGTCTGGTAGAAGAGGTCATTGACGTCATCATGCGTATCTATTATCTATGAATGTAAACGTGATATCTAGACGTGTAACGTTTTCATTATCTGCTTTTTTTGTGAGAAAAAATAGACACTAAATATGTTTATTATTATTAATTATTATATTTTTTATTTTAATTAATGTAGAGCCACTATTTGTATTCACTTTAAGCTTGATTCGTATATATTTATATCTATATATGTATTTAAATTTTTCACTATGCATTCCAGCTTCTTATTGAGAAGATTTATTTTTTTGAGGAGAATGGTAGCGTAGTATTTTAAGACAAACAATTTTCATTGTATTTTGCGACCTCACGTTGAAAGTTAGTCTCCTACACAGGCGCTATTAGTGTCGTCACGCAACGCTCACTCCCCTAAGTAGCTAGTAGACTAGTCGAAAATGTGCGTTTCACTATGTCACCAGTCGCCAGTCACTATGTCACTATCGTGATAACCATCTCCTCGCAAATTGTCTTTTACCTATAATATACATAATTTCACTATAAGAATAAATGGTTTGAACTAGGGTGTTGAAGTTTGTTGTGGAGTGTAATGGTCTGGGTGAGTGTATTGAGAAATTAAAGACTGTTGTTGCTAGACCAGACTACACTCACCCGGACGATCACACTTCACGACAAACATAATTTGTCAAAATCAATATATATATATATATTTTGCATTGGGAATCGGCTTTTTCTAGCCGCAAGCTATTTTGGCTATTCTGTGTTCTATTATCGTGAAACTCTTGTAAGTATTTTTCAACTTTTTATGTATTTGTATTTACCATGATTTCAGTGCTGACCAAAGGCCAGTCTGTCAGCAAGTACTATCGATTCTTAGCTCGTGATGGTGGTTGGGTCTGGCTTCAGACTAAAGCTCACGTTGTTTATGACAGCAAGACCTGTCAACCACAGTTCGTCTTTTGCATCAACTACGTGTTGGGGTAAGTAATAATATCTCTTTCCACAGTAACGTATAGGTTAGCAATGAACTCTTTGCAATTGCATGTGACGTCAAAGCAGCTCGATTCGGAGGACAAAACACAGTGATTTTAATGTCCTGAGAATAGGAAAGCTATTGTTTTGTCCTCCAAATTGAGCTGCTTTGACGTCAAATACAAGGGGGTCTATAAGAGGTACAGTTTTGATTAAATGTTGGGTCATTTTGTATTTAACAGAGGAAAGCAACGGGCCAACTTGATCCTTTCAAACGAACAAAACAACCCGATTCCTGTAGCTGGTGGACTTAAGAGCATACTCAAAACAGACAATACCCTGATGAAAGACAATAAAAACGCTATTATCCTAGACGAACGTACCAAGCTGATCAAACAAACTAAAGCAGGGACGAACAAGAACCAGGAGGGTATAAAGAAAGAACAACTATTTGGAAGCTGTGCCGTCAAGCAAGAGAGGAACAAGAAGTTCTGCGACTGCCTTGAAGTGGATTGTGAGCACATGAACTTCCAGGAGTGCTTCCCCGTGGCTTGGGAAGACGTAATCCAGCAGCAAGAGGAGTACGAACAATACACTTGGGACCACTACGGTGAAGCACCTATCGATACCCCACCCATGTCACCTGGCTCGCTCGACAACGATTCTCCAGTAACAGAGAACGACAAAGCAAGTGCTTTACTGACAGCAGACCTGGAGGATAGCGCACCGTTCCTGCCTTCACCGAGCACTGATAAACACTTGATGAAGATCAAAGAAGAGAAAGATGACTGCAGCATGAAGGATGAAGAAGAAGATGATGACGATGAGAATCTTCACGGACGCGCTCCCTTCATTCCTCCCCCCTTCACCGACACTGGCCTGACATGTGACGATGACATGTTAACTGATGTGTCGTTTGGGGACTCGTCGTGCTGGCTAGATGGTAGCGCCATCAAAAGCTTCTATACATCATCAGGAAAACTCAAAAGAGCATCTCAAAGCCTGTCCTCGTCCCCCGTATCTGTGAGAAAAGTACCGGATAATATTCGACGCAACGGCTACATCACCAACGATCTTGTCAGCACCCAGCGAGTGTTGTTCCCATCAGTCACTCAGTTTGATGCTGAAGTTAACGCTCCTGTACAGTCTTGTAACCTGTTACAGGGAGATGAACTCTTGACTGCGCTGGATCAGGAGATGATGGATATCAATCAAGGGTATATGTGATTTACGCTTACTTAGGAGTTATTAAGGAAACTATATGTATGAATAGAGTGGATGTGTTATATTGGTGGTTTTCAACCATTCCCAAGAGAATTAAATAACAAAAGACACGGCGGCCATGTTGGAGGATATAACAAAAGAATTCATTGACAATGCTTTTGTTAAGTTCCCTCAACATGGCCGCCGTGAAAACCATCAATAACCAAGGGTGCCAACCTGTTTTTAATATCTATGTTGGGTGGGATGCCTGTGTTGGCGTCGTTGATAATTTCGTTGGTCCAACACCGCAATATAGCGTATGGGATTATCCCCTATGATGCTGTCTTGTGGTCTTGGTCTTCGACCGGTGAATCGATCAGAGACGGCACAGGTAACCCATCGTTTTGAAGATTTTAAATTGTCATCTGAAGACTCTAAACAAATATATATTCTATATATCATGACTATTTATCCCTTGTTGGTTCTGAGCGGACAAAATAGTCAACATAATCCATGTATAATCATGCCGATCCGGTAAAAGTTTCTAAAATATACTAATAAGGTTGTGTACCTACCACTTCGTATGTTCTGTAGCGTATCCAGACATCTTTTGGCCCTGTTAGAACACCGAATCTTAAATTTGGTATTTGGTACGCTAAACCGTTACGCTCAGCTTCGGTTAGTCTTAAGATCGTTAGCGCTAATACCTCTCAAGGTTCGGTGAGACGATATATTGAAGAAATAGAAAACGCGCGCGCGTGCTGTGTGAAGTCATAAAGCACGCGAGGGTTGGCAGAACACGAGAGAAGTGTTAGGAGAAGCACGACGCGTTTTTTATTTCTCTTATAAAATACAAATTACAATAACCGTTATTTTAGATACGAATGACGCAACGGAAAGTGCGCGCTCCAAACCAATCAGAACGCGACATTCATAACAGTTATTTTATAAAAGTAAAGTATTTCTTATTTCTTATTTCTCGGCATGAGGAGGTTTCGTCCGAGTAGGTACCCAGATACGCCATGTGCTGAGGACTAATTGTACTAATCTAACTGCTACTAAACTAGACTCATAATAGCAAGACCTTTCCATTTATCTGAGATCTTAATTTGTTACGGATCGTCTTGTAATCGTATTTATTATACATCTGCTTCCGGGTTTTCAAATTCTGAAAACAGAAGTTTTGAATACGTCTTATCTTTTCCACGAACCTACATCATTTATCCCATGTATTTCAGGTTATTTATTGCATAATCATACTTTAGTGCTTTATTTAACTCTTTTCCCTTGTTAGTACGTTGCGGTAGAAACGTGCAGGTATTCGTTATTTTTACTAACTTTATGATCCAATGTATCTATCAAATCAGTATAGCAAAACTAATGTTCGTTTTAATAACTTCAATCTTAATTTATCATCATGTCAGCTTCGTTAATCGATCGCCTTTAGATTTTTATATGATTTTGTTCTTCATTGACGTTTCGATATTTTATCAAACTAGTTAACCAAACTGCCTTAAATTTCTCTTGCATCATGGTGTGTTCAAAGGATTGCATGGTTTAAGTATCGCTAGGATTGTAGCCGCGGTAATCACATATTTTCTTTCCTTGATGCATATTATACTGACTAAATGAGTACTTTATTCGCTTTATCACATAT
Source organism: Actinia equina (assembly GCA_011057435.1). Classification (NCBI taxonomy): domain Eukaryota; kingdom Metazoa; phylum Cnidaria; class Anthozoa; order Actiniaria; family Actiniidae; genus Actinia; species Actinia equina. The sequence goes on along the minus strand of WHPX01000794.1, from coordinate 362,917 downwards.
TCCCTGACACTGTGAATGACAAAGATTGCCAACCGCAAAGCAAGCGTATTTTTAAATCGTATTTTTGCTCCAGAAACGGGCTGAGTAGTTTTAAAACGTTGCGTCGCTATTCTCCTTTATTTGTAAACGCATTTAATCATATAGCTACACTTCCTCGGAGACCCTGGATGTCTCTAGTTGTGAACGCGTGTGGGGATCGGTGGGGAAGTGCGTTATCTCTTCTCCTTCCCCAGCCTTCGCACCACGACCTAAATCCAGCCGTTTTGGGTCTTCAGGGACAATAGTTGCCTAGTGTTAGCGATAGATATTATAGTCACGGTGATAAGTTTCAAATTCAAGTCATGAAAAAAAACATCGCCGTCTAGTTTAAATTGCTTCATTTTATCCTAACCAAAGAAATCAAACCCAGACTTATTACTGTTAACTGTTTATATATATTTAGATTCTAGGGATTTTCCTGGATTGCTAAGCATTTAGGTAAAATTCCTTTGATAAGACAGGAGACAGAACTTATCAAGAAGAATCAGGGCCCCTCCACTATAAGATTGGTGTTGCTCTTCTGTACCTCTCCTGTACTTGACTTTTGCATTGGTTTCTGCCTCTTGTCATATCAAGGGAATTTTTTTTAGTCATAGTAGAGTAGGTTTCGTATTAGTTGGTATTCACGGTATGCTTCATACGTTGCACTGAAATGATTTCCCATTGTTTTTGTCTGTGATCCAATCACAACGCTTGAAGAACGTCTGCGATCCAATCACAAGGCATGAAGAACGTCTGCGATCCAATCACAACGTGATTCAATTTGAACACATGAAGAACGTTTGCGAATAAGTGACGTATCGTTTGTCCGGCACTCGTATGAAACTAGAGTTCAGTTCATCAATCGAGAGTATGATGAAGTGAATTGTTAGATATGCTTGGTATAAAACATAGATATATAATCTGATTGTAAGGTAATTGAACAGTGGCGGATCCAGGATTTTTCAAAGGGGGGTTCCGTTTCTTAATTCTCTTTTGTTTAGGCGATGTTTGACAAAAATGTGCTCTAATCACCTAATTTACTATCTAGTAACGGAACTTAAAGGTAAATTAAACATTATAACAGCAAATATCAAAACTACTAATATTTTTTATTATAATTTATATAAGACATATTTCTATTACCCAAAAGATCAATCCTTCAAGGGGGGTTCCGTGGACCCCTTCGACCCCCCCTGGATCCGCCACTGTCGAATAGTAAAGCAAGCCGTTGCTAGTAATTGCACTAAATATATTGTAAGGGCTATGTATTACACCATTTTGTGATAACCACATTAAAGCTTAGATATATTCTATCATATACACTATTCCTTGTTTTCTTTTATTTGCCGCGACTTGGTTTCTATTCCCCGATTAAGATTCGTCAGTTTCCGTGCGATGATGAAATAAGTATATAAGGGAAGGTACGTTTTCTGGTTTTATTGGCCGGGGGGGGGGGTAAACTTTTAAAAATAGTTAAAGCCATTCCCCTTTCACTCAGTAGAGTGCAAACAATATATCCGTGAAACTTTAATTACTAAATTGTTCAAAATAGTGCTAGTTAAACAAAAGAAAACAATAGAATTAGCATAAAATAGTGTAAGTTAGTATTACTAAAATTTCACGGATACATTGTTTGCATTCTAAGAAATTCATTACGCTCCTATTAAGCGAAAAAGGGAGGGCCCTAGCCAGACCGAATCGTTTACCGAGGCAAACGAGTGGCAAATTCGGGATCAACTAGAGGGGTTAATTTTGCATGAAACCCTCGGAAATGCGATTTCCTGATATGAGTTTTGAGGGGTATTTGTGATATTTTACCATGGCAACTGCCTCGTTGCCTCATAGTGGCTACAGCCCTGCAAGGAAATAGCTCACGTCAGAATAGAGGCTTTGCACCATCACGTCAACATAGACACTCAGCCCTGGCTTCACTTTTAGAAGCCTTGCCGAATTTTACACCAATATTTCAAAATCATGCTGTGATATATACAATATACAGTCAATTCAAAAAACGTTGTCGTCGACCGGCTCAAGCCTACGCGACTGGACCGAAAGAAATATGGGTAAAAATCAATGAAACAGTTAAATATTCGTTCTGAATTAATTGTTCCCGCTAGTTATAAGATAATAATGGCGAGAAACAATCCCTCAAATGCATGTCTTTGGGTTTAGTGGGGAAAAAAAACAAAGTAGTTATGGTTTAGTTCACAATTTCGAAAATATGAAGGCATTAGAGAGTTTTAGATTTACTTTCACGTCAAACGTGAAACGTCAGTTGGCCAGTAAAAAATTCTTCTAAATTATTGAAAAAGAATCGCAAAAAAGTCCAAGTAGTAGAAAAACAAAAGAGTATTTGCAATTGGTGAGAAGGTTTGTAAAAGGTAAAGTAAAATAAAGGAAAACTATGAAAACGTGGTCACGTTTGCCGTTTGCGGGGAGAAAAAAAGTCAATCTAAAACTCTCTATTAATGAACGTCTCCTTCAACACTTCCCGCTCGCCTACGAAGGTTCGTGCTGTAAACCACAGGCAGCCCAAACAAGGTTCCTGTGTATGGTTTATAAGGGAATGTATGGGTGTTATGATAAAGTTACGAAAATAAAATGTTTCACTCAACGATTTGCTTCAAAACTTGCTGCAGTCGTTGCTTTTGCTTTGTTCAGTCTTCTGGCAACGTTTCAGCACGATTTGAGGCCGTTTAGTGGGTTTTTTCAAAATCCGCTCTTCTCTACCTAAATACCATTATTCGACGACAACATTTTTTGAATTGACTGTATCATTTGCATCACCCAAAACGCTTCAATTCACGTGCAGGCCTCTCATTGATCATGCCCGATATGTGAAAGAATAAAGAAGAAAAGAAGAAAAGAATGAACTGAAAGATATGTTAATGAATGATATTTATTTCTCTCACGATTGAGGGTCATTGGTAAAAAGAACGAGATGAGTTTCCACTAGGTTTGAAACTAAAAAAATGATTACAGCAGAATGCCTTTCTAAGCCGTGAGCGGTTCGATAATTAAAATCTCCTGGCTTGATACCTAAATAATAAAAGTCCAGGTGCATGAATATCCTACTCACTTCTTTACACCATTATTCGTCTAAACAAACAACAGCTTTAATTTGTAAGCAAAAATAAAGGTGGAAATGATGAAGATACAGCTTATCCGGGAAGCTAGATTCCAGCGACGTCCTTTTTATTTGGTGGAAATAAATTAATATTCACGTGTCCTTTTTGAAGAGCAAATTCATTCGCCGGCTTGACTCCTCCGTTCAGAACTTAATCATGTCCCATTCAGCCGGTATAACATGTATATAATATAGCAAAAAATTGCAGGTGGTGTGCGATGCTAGAACGTTCTTAGGCCCCTTCCATGCGTATCAATCCATATATTTTGGATATAACGGATTAGGGATTACAAATAACGGATTTTGAACTCACGTTCGCAGGAAAAAATCGCATCCACTCGTAGCGTTTTCGAATTGCTTGGAGTGGATACTAATACGATGCTGTTATCCAATACATTTATCCACTGGATAGAATTTATCCGTCGGATAGCGCTATGACCCTTCGTACGACCCGGCCCTGTTCGCCTTGCGAGATTCGTTGCCGGGAGGACTGGTTGCGAAGTCATGCTGCATAGGATTTTGGGGCTAAATTTTAGGATGCCAAATCGGTTCAGCCTTTTGATATCATTCCCAAAATTCAGTCCCACAATGCAATGCACCACGAGGTTATAACGACCGGTTACCAGTTTCCCCTTAGTTGTATGTACGCCCGGTATGTACGAATTCACCAAACTTGAGTGTCAGTGATTAGGACTTTGCAGGTACATTTTGAACCGTAATAAAGAGTAAGAGAGAAAAAAAATAAATAAGAGAAAATATGTCTTTTTATCAAGGAACCCTACCTGGAGCTAGAATTGAACTCAACGAAGATCTAATTATGAGTGACTCGCTGTAGGAAAGCATTGTCCATTTCCTGAAGATCGATCAATCTGAGGTTAATGATGACTGCTGTCTGGGGGTTGGATATTGGAGAAGATCCAGAGGGTTCATTAATTAGAGAAAAGGGAAAATTGGAACTGCATGGAATTGGCTTATATCGAACGGGTGGTAGAATTTAATTTAAAGGCATCAAGAATGGGGCCCGGGGGATGAAAAATCTTGGGAAACAGCATTCCAAACAACTTGTTGTGTTCGATTATGACTTCTTCTCTTTTGATATTAAATATATGAATTGTTAAAACCAGAAAATGTTTTTCCAAATTTCCAGCCACTCATGATGATGCATCGTTCCATGCTAGATGCGTGGTATATACTTATATCTATGGATGAAATTGGTTTTGAGCCATTACCTGAGGGGAGCTACTAACTCGAATAAGCACTAACTACTTTAGCCCCCCCTACACATACATCCTACTCGTTCAATATGATTGCAGTGAATATAATTTTACACGAAGTACTTTAATTCCAGGTATAATTTGTCAAGTTTAAAAACGTTCGGTATCATGATCCAAATTTACAGCTTTAATATTCATTTTAGCGTTTCAAAATTATTCACATAAGATCTAGATGTTACGGGCTAAGTGCCAGTCTGGACTTCGCGACATGATTATCCAGTCACCTGGCACTTGCGAAGTGTACCTAGATAGGCGGATTGTGTGACAAAGTGACTAATGTAATCCACTAATTGAAATTCAGTTTCCTCCAATTCTGTGTGAATACCAAATGAGCCGTGAAGTCTTTATAAAAACACCTTCTGATCAAATACGAACAGTCATTTCGAGATCAAATTTTCACCCCCTGGAAGTCAGTGACTGGCACCTTCGACTCTTTCAGCCGTAAAATACCTTATTTCCTTCACCAACAAGTCATTTCTGTCAATATAGGAATTATTACGTCTGAATTTTCACGTTCGCAGTCAACATTTGAAAATGATGTGGCAGAAAGGAACGAGTTAACTGGTTTGGAAGTGGCAAAAACCGTACTGGTTTTCTCTCGTGACAGCGGCTCAGTGTGGCACTGAACTATGAACGATGACAACACGACCTTGATCCAGCATTTGCCATGAATGAATCGTCAAATACAACCCTCGATTGGGTAGTTGTATGTAATGACCTTCCTTCTTATCTGAGAACTCCTCTCCATGCCATATTGATCTTTTCTCTGTTCCTTGGCGTTGTGGGAAACAGTGCAATATGCCTTATAGTTGCTAGGCATTATCAGCTCCATACGGTCACTAATGCTAACATCGTAAACATGGCAATCGCACACTTACTGTTCTCCATACTATGCGTTCCTTCATATCTAAGTATGGTGAACAAACGACAGGTCTCCAAATGGCTTTGCTTCACACATGGGTTTTTCTTCACTTTGTTCGCTACAGGCTCTACTCTAGCTCTCGTGTTGATCGCATTTGAGCGATATTATGTTATTACCAAGGCCAATACGGGTAAACTGTCAGCCAAGACAACCAAAAAAATGATTTTAGCTTCATGGCTAACAGCTTTAGCCTTATCTATACCGTGGCTTTTGATCAGCGATGCTCCTATAACGTGTAGTCGATTTTTAAATTTTATTAACCATTCGAATACACTTCGTTTGAACCAATGTCTGCCTTTTCTAAAATCGTCATCTTCAAGGACAACACAGATCGCTAACCTATGTTTGGTGGCTATTTGTTTTATCGTTCCTTTTGCCACTGTAAGCGCGTTATACTGCAGAATGGCCGGCCCGCTTTGGAAAGGCTACAACCAGATCCGGCCCCTGGGAGCTGGACACCCTAAGACTATACGATACACCGCGGAAATAAGAACAGCAAGAACTATGCTGGCGATTTTTCTACTTTTTCTTTCCTCTTGGGGATGTTACTGCTTTGTTGCTCTCTTAAACGCTTTAAGCTCGCCTTTCAAACAAAATACGAATGAAACAACGACAATAGTCGCAATATCTCTTGCTTTCTGCTCGTTTTCATTTGATCCTCTCATTTACGCGATGAGGAATCCTAGATTCAGCATCATATTCTGGGGAAGGAACCGACGACGAGGAAGAAAAAGAGTGAAATTTACGACAGGGAGACCCTCTGATGATGTAGCTGGCGAAAACATACCGAAGTGGGCTAGAGGCAGGTGTAATACCTCAGTGTTTGAAACTGTTAGTCGAAGTGGCGAAGAGTTTCTGGGTACATCAACTGCTCAGACCGCATCAACACGACTTTCTGGGTCTACTCTTTCTTTCTCACACCATATTGGAACAGAGCAATCACAGACATAAAAAAAACCCCACTGAAATCGAAAAAAAATCAAAGGGTTCTGCTTATCTTTTTTTCGTAGGAAACTGGCTGACAAAATCAATTTCTAATGGATTACGATTATAATCATGTGATATATCTACATGGTTTGAATAAGACAGGTACAGCGAAAATTCACAACTAGAGACGAAACATGCATTAATTTAGATAAGTTCGTAGCAATAGAAAAGTTTTGTGTTCAATATTCACAAAAAGTCTGTAAATCTGCTTCAATAATGGTGGCATTAATCAAAACCTTAATTAACTGGATTTTGTTTTACTGAGATACGATTGCAAATTGAATTTGACTGTTTAAATGTACAATATGTTTATTGGCCACGGCTGCAGTATTTACCATAAAAACAGACAAAAGCGGTTTTCACCAACAATAATATTCGAAAATTAGTGCTCATACCGAAGTAACAATACTTTGGTGTTTTTTTAAAAATAAAAAACATGTCTCAAAACTCTTTTGTCAACGGTAAAAAACAAACATCAATATGTTGTCAGTAGCAAGGCACACGCGAAAAGAAAAACAAGGGTCGACTTATTAGAACAAGCTCAATTATCATAGAAACAACAAGATCATTGAGATAATTCAACATTCACGTTTTTGTGTGTTTTGACATGTTACGATCAGAGTAGCAAAAAATTTTTATTCCGGAACAATCTTAGTTTTTCATCGCGGCTTGACTGAGAGTGGGGCTCGTAAAAATAATGCATTTATATGATTCGAATTCTTCTTGCTAATACTCGCTAATCCCCACTGATCAAACTTTGAAATAATCCATGTTGGAAAAAAAAAAGATGGAGATTGGACTGTTGAAAGCACGTAATAAAATAATGATATTGACACTGAATTTATTTATCTCGAGGTAAAGTAGACTGATTAGTTTTAGCATATCTATCGATAAGGCGTCCGTCTCAATGATCAGATGTATCTATAAAATGGAGAAATTGGATAGGGGATTTTGCTGGAGAACAACTGTACTTAACGTTAACATATTTAATCCGATTTCAAGATAATCGCTAATTTAGTTATGCTTGATTAAAAGATTTGAATATTTTTTTGATGTTTAAAAGCTTTGCAAAAATAAGAGCAAAGACCGTTTCCTTTCTTCTCTCTTCTCTTCCTTTCTCTTCTCTTCTCTTCTCAGTTCGATCCTTGTTACGATAGTGCGTTCGCAATATTCATGTTTCAGCCACAAAGAAGAATCGTTAAAACTAATTATCACTTTGCTATGAAGGATCAGTCTTGTGAATATATCGCGGTCTGACACTTAATGAGATGCTAGTCAAAGACAAGAGGTGATAACAAGAAAAGATGATCAATAAATTCGAGAGCATGCCTTTGAATGAAAATGAATAAATGAATGCCGAAGTAAATGAATGAATGAATGAATAAGATGAAATGAAACGAATGAATGCAGAAAGGACCGACGAACGCCGAGCGAATATGAATTTTAAAAAAAAAATTACCCCATATAAAACGAATGAATGAATAAAATATGTTTATCAATTACTTTTGAAAGAGTAAGAGTTTAATCTAGCAGTTTCTCAAACCCGTCTCCCATATCTAGATATCTATCACTTCGACGTGCATTACGCCAAAATCCCTCTCCAGATAACGAAATAAATCATCTCCAGTTACACCTTGCTTCGGCATTAGAACTGATTTGTCTTCAGATATGGCTCTAGACCAATTAATTCTGCCAAATGGCTCTTGCTAGAGGGGGTGACATAAAAGACATAAGAGAAAGATGAGACAAATGTGCTTTGCATGGGCTTTATTTGCATGGACGCGTGCAGTTCTCTCAACATTGATCAAAATATAATGATCCCTCTGACAATTCTGACGACTTTTCTTATCAGAAATAATAAACAAATAAATTGGAAGCGCGGCATGAAATTTTGAAGGAGAGGAGGCGTTCGTCAACCCTTCGGCTTATAAGCCACCGTATTCTATACCGGTCTAGGTCACTGTGTAGAGTATAATTATCTTCCGTTCATTGAATGGACTTGATGGTTTTAGTGCCTGGGTACATCATTAAGTTATTTTACATTTTATTAGTAATTCATAATTTTTAGAAGCAAGACTGCAATTTTTTTTACGGCAGCCGATTAGTTTAGTTTAGTTTATTGGAATTTGCCTCAAACATAATACAATTAAATACACAACATACGAAGCTAAGGGCGGCAGGAGAAGAAAACAGGACGATAGCCCCAATTGAAATTAAACTCCTTAAGACTCGATATGTATACTGTTCAGATCCGTTATACTTCTGCATGATTAAATGAAAGGTTAAAGTAGCTATACGAACTGAAAGGACAGTGAAGGGCCTCTCAGTTCCACACATTGCTTGGTATTATCTGCAAGCGAATTGGAAGCCATTTTACAGATCCTGCATGTAGTGCAGTTGCAATAGCGGATAATAATTTATCCACAAACAGTCAAGTATCTAGTTTCAGAACTGTCAGGGGAAGTTGGTTGAAGCAGCTGTTTCAATGTTATGCTATTGGTTAGTCTCTCGTGTGTTATGATACTGCTGACCTTGGTACGTCATATACGATGTGCCTACTCTAGCTAATTCATATACAAATAATCAAAAGCTATTTATAAACTCAACACGATTGCACTAATGGGATCGGTGGGATCTACGATGCTGGACTGAAGTTTCAGTCCAAACAATGATCACAGAAGAAGAAGAAGATGAGACTGAGACATGACGGTCATATGTTGGTTGATCAACGAGAGAGAATATTAAATGTGTTTCTAATATAACGACCGAATGCGATTTTTGCCTCATCAATTCATTAACCAAGATAACTAAATAACGTGAGACCCTAATTGGCTTAGGTTAACAAAACAAAAAGGAAATAGAAACTGTCAGTAGTTTAACATTGTAAATCGTTAGCTGTGCTTTGGTTCTTAAAGTTCAAATGATCAATAGTCCTGTTAGGCGAAAAACGACTTTTAAAACTCAAACAACTCAATCAACTCTGTTTGACATCGAGTATTCATGTTAGATCAATGAGGCCTCATTAGCAGAAGCTGTGAATCAAGTAAGTGTTGCAAATAAAGTCAAGAACTGGTACCGTTTATCCACGGTCTTCCCTTTTATTTCATTCCCATGGATCTTCGCACGACCGCTCGCGTTTATTTGGATCAGAACGAACATAAACAAAAATGTTTGAAGTGGGTCCAGTGTGGACTACGGTTCACCCATCTTTAATATTTCTTTCAGTCAGGTTTGGGAAAAACTCAGTGAATTCATCTCTTCAGGATTTAACTAAAGCAATAGAAATGTCCAAGTGCTAAAGGCGGTCTTAATAATATTTGCATTCCGATTATGAAATAAAGGATATTTACTTTCATTTATTCATTCAATGTATTTTTCATGTCCTGTTTTACTTGAAAGAGTTAGGAAAAGAAAGGCATGAACTACAAAAGCGTCAGGCTAAGGAATGGATCAAAAATATTTTGAATGGAAAAATTATTAATTTTACGAATTGTTAAACACAAAAAAATTTCAGAGGAAAAAATTGATGTAGTATTTAATTCATTGTTAAATTTTCATTATCAAAACCGACCGCGTTTCGTCGATTGACGTCAGTTTTGGCGCCAATATTATTTTAGGCTGAACACGTTTGTTGACTAATCCTTCAGTTTATTTTAAGAATAATTCTATTGCCGCTCGAAAAATATTAAACAGAGTCGCTAAATCACCAGCAACATCCGTCATTTGTTATTTTTGTAGGATTTTCAATCAACTGAACTCCATTAAAAAACCCGAGGGAAAAACTAAGGAGCTTACGAAGTTAAATTCACGTTGTTGTGATATCCGGATCTAGTGGATAAATTGAATCACCGTAAAAAGCTTTGCGTAACTGACGTTTCGGACGTTAGTAGCTTACTCCGACGAAGGACTAATTAACGTCCGAAAGGTCAGTTTCACAAAGCTTTTTACGGTGATCCAATTTATCTACAAGTTCCCACTGTTTTATTCAGAAACACCGACGCAGTCCACGCTAGTACTCTACTAGTTATCACCACTTGTTATGATATCGTTTGACTATGGCTGTTAATGACAACGATGCAAGGTGTTTATTACCACGCATGCGCGAATTTCAACCCTTGTTCCAATCTCGTACCCAGAGACTGCGTTTCTTCTGGCCTGCGGCGAAGAACGAAGGCTCTGTCATCATAGTTAATGGCAGGGTCGTGACATATTATACAGTCAATGTCACTAACGTTGTCCACCGAAAACAGACATTTACACGTTTACACATTTAGACTAAAAGAATTATCACGTGTTTCATTATATATTCTTTGCCTCGTGTGCGTCAGCCTGAACTTTAAATGTAAAATTCAACTCGTGAATCGAAAATCCAGAATGCCCCGACCATTTAGTGAGGATTTAAGATGGAAAATGGTATTTCAGCGTTTGTTTTATGCCAGAACGTTCGAGGAAACACGTGATATTGCTTTTAGTCTAAATGTCTAAATGTGTAAATATCTAAATGGCTTTTTTCGGTGGACAACGGCATAATCCATTTTTTGAGACCAGGATTTCTTGGACTTCCGGTATAAGAGCGCATGCGTTTAAAGACTTGCCAAAATAAAAAAAATATGTTCCCGATTTCTAATTCTTATTTCGGATCGGAAATAAACACAGAACTCTGTTTGAAAGCATGATTTTCAATGAATAAATTTTAACTTCCCGAAAACTGCGCATGCGTCAAAAAATGGATTATGCCTGAGCACTCTTCGCCGCAGGCTAGAAGAAACGTAGGCTCTGGGTACGACATTGCCCTTGTTTCACAATTTAGCTTTTCGTTTTCTTTTTGGCATTTCTAGCTATTGTTTTTAGATTGCCGGAGCAGGCAGGTGACTTAGAGTAACTTGATTAATAAGAGGACAGACTAATGTATTTGCAGAGGTTTTCTTTTAGCGTCTGATTTGCTGTAGCTGTTATCTATAGCAAACTCAATATATTATTCTTGCATTTTGAGACAGGCAGGGCGTCTGCAAGCCATGTTTTGCTTAAATATCTTTGTAACGCTTAGAAAAGTCGATATATATAGAAAACTACAAAAGACAACCGGATTCAGTTATAAATTGGACCGACAAGACGAACTGCGCGCGATAGAAGAGGAAACATTATTAAAATAACAATAATACGAAAAATGAACATTTAAAAATTCACGATTGTATACTTTGTGGTGATACAAAATAATGATGGCTAAAATCTAAGAATGGATATTTACAGTTATAGTGACTTGTGAGGAGGTATGAATATGACCTTATCTAAGCAATCACAACTTCCTGTTTTCCCCCCTCGTTTACTGCAGTTTCCAAGCATAGTTAATAGCTATGTTCCAAGCAGTGAATCATTTGGAAGATGCCATGGAACTCATTCATATATAAAGTATATCTTTTTTTTATTTTTCTGGCTGTTTTTAAGCAGCCAAGTCCTAACAGGATACGTATAGGCTTGTTTATAATCGAGAGCCGCTTCCTCTCTCAGTGCCAGTGGATGTTTGCCTTTAATCAAGCATTCTTATAGTTTCTGTTATTGACCTTCAGCACCGTATTTCCAAACAATTAACGATCGAAAGCGCTTCAAAAAAACATTGGGTTATTATAGTTTTCGCCGGTGGAGGGAATGGAATTTAAGAACGCCTACTTCTGGTCGTTCCGGCGTTTATGAACTTTTGCGTTTTTGATTTTAATTAGAAGATTATAGATAGCCCGGTGCGTTTTCGCTAAAAGCTCAGTAATAAAGATAGTTTATGTTTTTAATTAAACGTCATCTGCAGTAAATTTCATGGACAGAGCTCAAAAGCGTAGGACTTACTCAATTTGTTCAGAGTAGTACCCTCTTCTGTTCAATCTTAGCACTACTTTTCATGGTGATTATCGAAAACAGGAACTGAAGATGAATCCTTCACTGATGTTGGTTCCCGGCCTCTTTACATAGACTTTTGTCTGTGGAGTTTATCTTAAGACTATCTAATCACCACTGATCAAAAAAAGCCTTGCAAAAATGGCTCGCCGTGCGAAGTGTTGTTAGTGGTAGTGTGTTTTGAGCTAACATCACGGAAGACCCCAATAAGGGGAATGCCGATCATCACAAGTGAATTTTAAAAAATAATCGGAAAGAGTATTTTTTCTCCAAATTTTATTCATCTCCGCATTTCAAATTATACTAACCTGTAGGTGAATATAGCCTACGCGCCGGATTTAGTATATTCACGTATGAGAATACTGATTATTGATATATATATTTAGTGAAATATCGCGGATGTGGAAACTAAAAACTGTTAGGGGCATGTGAACCGTTTGCAGCAAGTTTCATTACAATAAATAAGATTAAAGCCTACAATAAATAAGTTGGTCTGAACTAAACTAAAACTAAACTGAAACTAAAACTGAAATGAAACCTAACCTAGCAAAAGAGGTGCATTTTGTAAGGGCAATCGAAAAACAGGCTTCGAATGGAGCGGTCTTACTGAATTTTTGTTCGAAATGGCGCAAATTTTTTCATGATTTAAGGAAAACAAATTTGCGAAAATTTGCAAAACCCGGCTTTATTCGTAGTTTTG